>CAJNDV010010502.1:13381-34898 GCA_905221635.1 Symbiodinium sp. CCMP2456
TGTCGATCCAGGTACTGCAGCTGAGGGACACAAAGGGGACCAAAGCAAAGCTCTGATTGAGGGAGTGCTGAGCCGAATCATGTACAGTCTTAAATCCCCAAACTGTCCAGCTGCATGTACATTTGTCACACCATGTGGCTGAATTCTCGCTGCTCATTGGGGCCACGGCCCGGGCGAGGTTGCATGTTTTTGGAGCAGTTAATGTACAGGCGATTATCGCCACAAGTTGGGATTCAGCTGCTTAGACGGCCATGTCTTAGACATGTCCCCTTGTATATTGCCACGCTAGGACGACCACGGACGTTCGCGCCACGAGAGAGAGAGAGTAGTACTAGTACTGATAGGAGGTAGGAGGTAGGAGGTGATAGGTAGCAGGTAGAAGGTAGTAGGTGGTAGTAGGCAGGAAGGTGAGTAGTAAATAGTAGCTCGTAAGTAGGTCGTAGTTACAATTCATCATATGATCTGGTCTAGCTCTTGTCTCTGGTACTGTCAGATCATTCGGGAATGCTACCACACTGGTGTCACTATTCATGTGTTGTTACAGGCTCGGGGTGTAGTAGCAGTCGCATTTGCAGTAGCAGTGGCAGCAGCACCCGCCTTAGTCGAAAGTTGGGCTTGTCAGCTCTTTCTCCAGAACTGCTGGCTCGGACCGGCTGGCTTCGGGTAGCATGAGTGCTTCGAGCCATTTGCCGCAGCCGGAGCAAGCAATGCCATCACTGGACTGCCCTGGATCCCATGGTTTGCAACCGACGACAGTCCCTGAGCCAGGCCGTGTTTGTGATGTCTGCGACATTGTTCTGAAGCCGGGGTGCGAGGCTTTTGCCTGCCAGACCTGTGACTTCGATGTGTGTTCTGCGTGCCAAGAGAACGGCCTTACGAAAGCTGATGTTCAATTGGAGAAGATGAAAAAAAGGATTGATGGCTACACCACCCGATCACGAAGCTATGCTGACGAGGGCAAGCAGGCAGCAGCTCGGGCCCTGTTACCGGCAGCATTCTTAGACGGAGCACGCGGGCGTGGGGGGCCAGAGCTGCTTCTGGAACTGCTGAAATGGTTCAAGTCTGACTTTTTCAAGTGGGTTGACAGCCCTTCTTGCGAACATTGCTCCACAAATGCTTCGTTGAAGCACGAAGGCATGACTGACCCTTGCGAAGAGGAGCTTCGCTACGGCGCGACTCGTGTCGAAGCTTGGCGCTGTGATGGCTGCCAGACGTTAGTGAGATTTCCGCGGTACGACGACCCTGAACGACTTCTTGAGACTCGCCGAGGCAGGTGCGGCGAGTGGGCGAACTGCTTCACGTTGATCGCGACCGCTTTGGGGTACCAGGCCAGGCTAGTCGTAGACTGGACCGATCATGTTTGGACGGAAGTCTGGTACAATGATATGTGGCACCACTGCGACCCCTGTGAAGCTTGCCTTGATGCACCGCTGACATACGAAGTCGGATGGGGAAAGAAGCTGACCTACATAGTCGCCTTCGGGCAGCAGGAGGTCGTTGATGTAACCGCGAGATACACCCGTGACTGGGCGTCGGTCCTTGCGCGGCGCACCGCGCTGTCGGAAGAGCAACTGGCCAAGATCATCGAAGACGCGGACTCTCGCTCAAGGGGGCCTCTGCCGGCTCCTGCTTGGAGGCAGCAGGAAGAGTCTCAGCTCCAGAGATGCAAGACGCAGCTGGAGAGCGTTTGCAGTCTTTCGGCAGCCGAGCTTTGTGGGCGCACGTCCGGCTCTGCGGAATGGCGCCAGGAGCGGGGAGAGCTGGGTGCCAGCCTTCCGATCCTCGAAAGCAAGGCCTTCACTCTGATCAACCCGGGATCTGCGGAGGTCGAGGCCGTTGAGTAGTTCTGGGTCGTGCTAAGGTTCAGGGCTTGTTTGGGTGTTGAGAGACTCCTTGCTGACTACTCTTCGGTTCGGCCGGACCTAGACACCCGACGATAACCATAAAACCTGAACCCCAGCAGAGCAACGACACCCCAGGGCGCTGGTTCCTAGACCCGTTCCAGGTCAGCAAGAGTACAGCTGAACACCCTGAACTCTGAGCCATTCTGAGCCTTTTATAAATCCCTAATCCCCCAACCTGGTTGAAGAATCACCAGGCCGCTCCCGTCACACGGGCGGCTAGGCTGCTCTCGGGCGCCACGCTAGGGGAGCTTTGCGGTGTGAAGTGCCTGGAGCTGCGAATGCCGATGGCAGAAGTGGAAGTCGCGGCTGCCGACATCGGCTCCGATGCCTTTCTGTCGGAGGAGGGCTTCACGGTAGAGGCCTGGGTCGCTGCTTTGGCGGAGGAATTACACCCTCTGTCCCATGCCAATCCCCTCATCTCGCGCCATGGCCCGGCGTCGGGTTGGGAACTGCGGCTTTGTGCCACGGGAGCCGTGGTCTTCCTCGTGACCATCGATGGAAAGCATTGGGAGTTGGAAAGCCCCAGCTGCTGCGAGTGGCGTGGCCAGTGGATCCACGTGGCTGGGAGCTTCGACGGAGCGCTTTCCCGGGTCTTCGTCGGCAAGGAGCCCCTGGAGCCCCTGGAGCCCCTGGAAGTCCTTTTCTAAGAGCCCAAAGCCTGGAGATGCAGATACTAGTATGATACTAGCGGAATCGCAGGAGCTGCAAGCGGAGCTGCGAGTCGCTCCTTCCGGTGACCCGACAGCACCCAAACACTCGTAGAGTGTAGAGAAACACTAAGTGTTGAGAAGTTCAGAAGGCAGGATCATGCGTTCCAGTTGCATCATTCCGTGTGGCAACGCAGGCACCCGGGTGGCTTTCGAAGGGCCGCTGTGCCTTGGTAGAAATCCAGCGTGGAAGGGCCGGGGCGCCCGATGCTGGCTTCATGCGGCGCGTGTCGCGTCGCTTGCCTTTCCTTTGCCTGCTTTCCCGACCCAGATGATGACGTTGCAAGTTGCAAAGTTGCAATATTTGCAATGCTCTTTCCTTCGCCGGACTGCGCCGAGGCGATCCGTCGTGGTGGAGAGCTTTCTGCCCGCCCCAAAAGTGCACGGAAGCAGCTTCATTTGACCTCTTCGGGGCAAATGCAGCCCACGCCGCTTTTCTAGTGCATTGTACAGGTCTAGGACGCGTCGGACGCGTGTAGAGAGCAGCGTCGGAGAAAAGCCCTGGGCTGGGCGCCGGGGTACGGGGGTATGGTGGGGGGGTCTCCCGTGGCTTCGCGGCTTGGTCAGGTGGTGGCCACCGGTTTGGGCAACCGCAAGGTCCGCGCCACGAAGATGAACGCCGACTCCTCGAGGCGAGGCCAAGCGAGATTTCCCAAAACCGGACGTCTCCTCTAGACTCTAGCAATCTAGCCACATCTAGCATATTCTAGCTCCAGCTGCGATATGCTGCGATGCGATGAGGTCCCATTTGATGCTGATCATCAGCATGGACGTAATCGACAAGGAGACCGGCAGGCACGCTGCAGATGCTCTAGGGACTGTAGGGAGCCTTCACGGAGAAGTGACAGCTGAGGCGGCGGTCTGGGAAGATCTCCATCGTGGACCTCGCAGGAGGGGGCTTGTGTCCGGTTCTGGCCGGAGAGTGCGGCTTGGGGGCCTGAATCTCGTGTTTGTTCATGTCGACAAGTAAGGCAAGCCACCTGTAAGTCAGCAGGACTACCTCAAGAAATCACCAAGAACCTGCCTTCTGAACGTGAAGTAAGTACCCTGAACAGACCCTGAATTCCGTGGAGGCTCAGAGCGCCTGAGCAAGAGCGAGGTCACCGGCGAGGTCCAGATGTGAGAGCGAGCCTTCAAATCAAAGTTGTTCCGATCTGAGGGCGGACTTGAAGGGGGCTTCTCATGACGGACTGTCAGGCCCAGAGGGAAGCCATCGAGATCAACAAGTCTCTGACAGCGCTGGGGGACGCAGGGGCCTTGGGCTCTTCTGACCCGAGAGAAGACCGCAGCCGAAGCCTCCACGATCCTGGACTTGAAGCTCATTCTCCAACCACATTCGACCACCAAGATGCCGCCCTGATACTTCGCAGCGAATGTTTCTGCGCCTATGCTAAGGTCATGATGGCTTTCGCCTCCCGGGCCAAGCTGATCCCGTGCCACTCTCAGCAATCCCGCTCTGGAGCCGAGCGTGCGCAAATTGCCCGGCATCGGCCTAACCCAGGTACCGCAACCACAAGCTGACCCAGTTGATGCAGGACTTGCAGCGTCTTTTAACCACACAGGTCCGGGGAGGGGAGCTCCTGCGGGAAGGGGAAGGTGGGTACGCTTCAGGAAGGGGCGGTTGTGTTGTTCTTGCGAGCTTGGTTTCGGTGTGTATGGACTGGCGAGGACAGCTTGGGGGGCTCGGCGAAGACCTTGATGCAGCCTGGCTGCAGTGGAGTCTGAAAGCCTTCATAGAGATCTTGGCGAAGATGTCGGCATTGGCACACCCGCTCCTAGAGGTTTGTCAATATTTCGCCGCTGCAGCCTCAGAGTTGAAGTCAGAGCCCACACACGCCGCAGCATGCAGGTTGTCAGCGTGATTTGGATCTCTACGAACCCATTACTTACCCCGCCCCGGCGATTTGACGACCTCAGGTCATCGTCGAATACGGATGAGACCATCAACTCTCTCAAGTATGCGTCAAGGGCCAGGCTCGATAAAAGAGCGTTCTTTCTCATGTGTGCCCTGTGCCTCTCACGTGTGCGTTGCAATGGCTCCGAGGTGCATCGAGAACGAAGTGAAAACGAATATGCCGGGCTTGAAGAGCACCGGGCGTTAGTGTTCAGGCTTGGGCTTGGGATTTGTCTCGCCTTGCGTTGACCGGCTCTTGCCACGGCCAGCTGCTTCTGTGTGTGCGAGGCCGTTGCGCCGACCGAGTTTCGAGTCTAGAGCAGATGCAAAGACCATGCTGCTGTTAGTGTACATTGCAACGCGAGTCAGAGTCTGGGAACCCTGGAGCTCGATGCTTTTCTCGAGTCCTCCAGGTAGGATACCTGTTTCACTGGTGCGTTCAAGAGGGATGCCTGAGGAAGCGGAGCGTTGCAGCAGTTGGAAAACCCTGGGCCTGGGGATTACATGCAGATGATGAAGCCCCCCCGTGTCTGAGAAGACAAAAGTCGTTGGCTGTGTCTTTCAATTCAGCAGACTTCAAGCGCCGCGCGTCACGTCCGGTTCGGCACAGATACTAGGTAGAACCCAGGCAAGATGAGCAGGAGCTTCAACCCATGAACCAGTACTACTCTAGGCTACTGTACTCTTTTGCGGACTGCATCAAACGGCTACGATTGGGTGCTCAACACGCAAATCGGCTGCAAACGCAAACAGCTGTGACCACAGTTCCCGAGTTCCTCGACATCGGAGGTCATACACAGATCAAAAGTGATTCGCAGCGTCATCCATGAGCCAGAGTTTGACCATGTGGCCAGCATGGACTGCCGAAGCGGCAGCCATTGAAGGACTCGCACGTCAGAGGGGCAATTTGTCTTTCGAAACGTCATGGATTTTCGTGCCCCTGAACTCAAGATTCGGAGGACGTCGGGTGCAGCTCGTTCAAAGTTTTGCCGAGCACAAAGCCTGCTTCGAGAGAGCGTGTGGAAGCTCGGCGCCTTCACGGCCACGGGCCCCATGGAAGGACGTCCCAAGGCGCTTAGGGGCCCTGGATCCCTGCCCTTCCCCGCTCTGATCAGAACCCTAAAAACCCTAAAGCCTCTGATCAGAGAGGTTCCATCGGCCCCTCGGAGCGGCCTCGGCCCTCATCTGGGCGCCAAAGCGCCGACGCTCCCGGCGCGGCTCGGTGCTCCGGCGTTCCGCTGAAGGCAGGGGGGCCTGAAGACCAATAAGGACAGCCATGCAGCCACTGCGCACAGGAGCCGACGCGGATGTTATGCAGAAGATCGACAGCCTGATTGAGCAGGAGAACATTCAAGATGCGGTGCACGAGCTCAAGAAGCTGGGCATTGATATGTGCCGGCGTGCTCCAAAACATCGAATGTAACACACTAACTAACTTTATCACAACGATGATTAAGAAGGAGGATTAACGACGACGACGACGATGCCAATGTTATGGTGGCAATGCCAGGCGAGGGCAGGCATCGTTGTTCGGAGAAACAAGAAATCCTCATGCTGCCGACGATGCAGCTCGCTTCATGAGCATCATCGTCGAGTCTTGTTTCTCCTCCTGCGGGAATTCCGGTACCCCCCGATTTCACCAACATGCGACAAGCAAAGCTATCCTCCGGTTAGAAAGCTGGACAAGGCACCGGAAGTTGAGTCATTAGGCCATTAGACCCCTTGAACACATCGTTTACGGCATTTCATGGCCTGTCTATACCTCGACTTCAACATCGTCATGTCGACGCATCGTCTGCGTGCAGTTTCACACTCTTTGCTGTGCAGATAGATCCGTCGTTATGGGTTTTCCGGTGTGCCCTTTGCTGAAACCCTACACTGTTGTAGTCGTACTGATGAGCTCTCCGATCCCAAGGACGGTGCTGGTGTCGGACGAAGACGAGAAGCTTCTGGAACACACTCTCCAGTCCTTACTTGATGCTGGGGCACTGCGAGTAGTTGTTGGGCTTTATCAAAGGTGGGGACATGTGCTGCAAACGGATGATGGGACATTTCGTGGCTTCTGGTGTCCGTGACAGATGTTGGTCTTTCGCAGGGTCGTATAGTTGTGTACAGGCTTTAGTTGCCGCAGTACGATTCAAGTCTTGGGTTCTAGGTGCCCGACTGGCCTAGTGATTTTGTCTTTCACCAAGCACCTCCCACAGAGCCCAAGTAAGGGGAGCGGTGTACCTCCGTTAACGTCGTTAAAGGCCCGGGTGTAGGCCAGCAGCTCGGACTTCAGCTGTAATTGCAGTGAAGCCTGGGAAGCCGCTTCGACTACTGCTAAGCCCATCCTCGTAGTGACTGTGGAGGGATTCTCGGTTTGGGGCCTTCCCGCAGTTTGTGGTTTTGGCAGAGCCTGATGTAGGTTCGACCAATGTGTGAAAGCCCGCCTGAAGGTGGTGCTGCGGCGAGAACAGGCCCGCTGAGCTGGCAAAAGTCACTACATAGTAGTTTCTACCCCACCCCATTATTTCCCTTTTGGCACTCTTTCCGACAGTTCCCTGGGCTGCCCTGGAAGGATGTTGGTATCAGTCTGTGTGAGAAAGCAGGTGCTGCGTATTCTGGCAGTCAACTCTCAATACCTGCCTGCGGTTGCGCATGTTCATGATCTGCTTGCCAAGAAGGAAGTGGATCATGAAGATGCAGTAGCACTGTTTAACATCATTCTTCTGGGTATCCATCAGTCCGGACATGCACTAACGGCAAATCGTGCAGATCAAGTTCTGAAGAAAATGGAGGAGTCGGGTGCCAAGCCCAATTGCGAGACCTTGCGAATACTGGTGGAATGTAAGACGCTGTACGCTGGACCAGGATTTCTGGTGGATGTCGGGCAGAGTGTTCTGAATGTTGCACGGCGCTTTGTCGGCATTCCGCCTGATGGGGCTGTACTGCTGGCGGTGAGCAACTCCCATCTGCGGGCTGGGGACCTCGAAGCTGCTTACCGATGGTTTGTCGCGAGCCAGTTGGAGGAACGTCGACGCCACCTTGGCCCAGAAGAAACGGATGCCTTAGAGCTGGTGTCGCAGCTGGCCCGTGGCCTTGCAGTAGGAGGCCAGGCGCTTCGACTCCTTCGTGTGTTACAGGCCGTGAAGGCAGATGGTGGGAAGCTTCCCAGCAGAGCTGCGTCAGTGTCCCTGGCCGGCTACACCGCAGGTCGCAGTCTTTGTACATGCTGGCTCGAGCCCCCTGCAGATGTTGTGCGACGACGTGGTGTTTGGGCGTCGGGAGACAAAGTGCAGGTGAAGTGTGCCGAGCAGTGGAATTGGCAAAAGCTCGAGGAATCGCGGCACGAGGTGCATCAGTGGCATCCATACCTGTCGCCGGACACCAAAGTTGAACGAGCCTGGCTCGCACCACTGCGGTCTCTGGACGTGAACGGCCTAGGCCTTGTGCGGGACTGGTGTGGGGAAACGCCGGCGCAGGCGACCGCCAGAGAACGGCTCGGCGATCGCGGTCCCACCCCACCCATCCTCGACATGAAGTCGGCGCTCTGTGTGGAGCCACCCGGCGCCGGGCCAGATGCCTCCCGAAGCTTCTTCTCAGTCGCAGAGCGGAGCCATAGCCGGCCTGTGGCTCGGCTGCCGAACCCCAGAACTTGGCGGGTCTTCCATGCCGATGCCGTGAAAAGGGCTTACGGGAACGCAAACCGCTGCCGAGTGCCAAGCCCGTCGCACCTCCGGCGTCCCGGCGGCACATAGCTCTTAGTCAATTAGTTGTCTGGGATCAATGGTCGAAGGTGGGCAGGGACGGCAGCAC
Source organism: Symbiodinium sp. CCMP2456 (assembly GCA_905221635.1). Lineage (NCBI taxonomy): Eukaryota > Dinophyceae > Suessiales > Symbiodiniaceae > Symbiodinium > Symbiodinium sp. CCMP2456. The sequence continues at coordinate 21,685 of CAJNDV010010502.1, forward strand.
TGGTCTTGGTGATTCTAGTGGCTAGGTTTCAGCATTCAGTACGAAGCATGCAGTACTGTCGTGCCAATGACTGTGTGCATCGCAGTTTGATGTCAAGCATGTCAAGCTGCAGATCGCCACTGACAATCACAGGTGCAGTCTTAGAGCCCTTCTGTCGTATATAATGGTACCAATGACTGGTATGCTCAATCGAAGCAGATGATGAAGTTTGACAGCACAAGCCAAAGATAAACGGAGCTCTGTCCTGAACCAGGCAGCATCTCTTGGCGGAGAAGTCCTCTCAGCTTCTCCTGGGAGCCAGGGCTGTGTGCCTGGCTCCGTGTTGTCTTTCAACTCTGTCTCTTCAAGTGGCAGCAGCGGACATCTGAAGCCTTCGACTACAATCTAGCCAGGTTGCAAACCCCTTGCCCATCCCTTTCTCCACGCTGAAGGACAGCTCGGGGTGAACAGCTGAACTCAAAGATGTCGCTTGTTTTGATCTAGGGAGACTGCATGTCCTAAATCATGCAACACCTCGTCCCATGGTTTACCTGTTGTGTAGCCTGCACGGCCAACAATGTCGCACGGGAGACGAGATACGGCGAAGTTGTAGGAAAGTGGAGTTCTAATTTCGACCAGCAGATCTCCGGGAGAGGAAGCAAGGAACATGTCATGACATGCTATCCAGCACTTCTGGTGCCCGAGATGCAAAGGAGATCATCCAGAGTCTTACGAACGAGGAGAAAGAGGCCTTGATCCACTTCGAGGACTTCATGGTTAGCAACAGGTATGACATGGGGCCTGTGTGAGATGCAAGCTGCTTGCTCGAGATCGAGCATTTCATGGATGCGCAGATTCAGCTCTCGTCTAGAAAGTACGACGGATTTTACCCAATCATCGAGACAGGAGGAGGTGGCTTTCTCCAAGGCTTCCAAGGAGGAGATTCAAGAAGCCCTCACCAATGCGAAGGCACCCGTTCAAGTCACCTCCATCGACCCATCGCTTCCATGCGCAGGTTGATGTCGACCTCGCAGGCAGCAGCAAAGAGACTGCAAAGGCCTGGCCGTGCATGCTGGCCCACCGGGTCACGTTGAAGCTCGTCCGGTCGGACCCGTTCGGGCAAGGGTCACTTGTGCACGATGCTGTGGCTGTAGAGCTCGGGTCTTCAGTTCATGCACGGGCTTCCACGGCATAGATCATTGTCAACTGCATGTGCTTCATGCCGTGGTGAAGCTGTTGGCATCTTCGCTGGACTGCTCCCGGGTGAATTCCCTGGCAGTCCCTTGTCAAAGCGGCCGTGGCCATGGCAAAGGGGGAGCCGCACCCTTGGAATGCTGGACTGCTGCGCACCTTGTGCGCTCTGTGCATGCTGTGCTTCTGTGATTTGTGTGCCTGGTGTCAGACAGACTCCATGTGTGACGGCAGTACGCATGCGAGATGTCGAACAGCAGTGGCAGAAACCGATGATGCGGATGGTGCTGCTCAGGCCTTTCCTGAATAAGTTGACTGATGAGGCCCAGGGCATCGGGTGTCAGGTGCTAGCGGCCAACGCCCGGCAGAAGTTCTGCGGATCTAGCCCAGACAGTTTTCCTGGAGGGTCAGCCGTTGTCAACAATTCCCCCGAAACTCTCGAAGAATATGCGTTTCTGGGGACCAGGCCTATGTGGAAGCCGTGGAGCAGATGTCGGAGGAGGAGCTGCAGGAAGCCTGGAAGGCAGCTCTGAAGCCTTTTTGCCCAGCCTTAAAAGAAGGAGCCCCCTGGCCCTGAACCCTCCTGGGTGCCTCTTGGCCTTGCCAGTTCCTATGCTCCGAGCGCAGCACGGAAATCATGGGTGGGCCGCTCAGTGCAAGGACTCGCCTTGCTGTGTGGGTGGCCGGAGTTCGTTGCCTGGTGCTGGTCTTGCGTCACAGTTGCTTTCTCGAACTCGATCTGCTCAGGTACCAAACTGTCCGCACGCGTGGAGGCACGATGCCGGGGCTCGAAAATTTGTCGGGGGCCTGTAGAGCAAGAAGGTGAAGTGTTGAATCAAGCAACCCTGTGCATTGCAGGAGAAGCTTCTGTCTGAGCTGAAGGCAGCGCTTTCTGTTCTTCTTGGATACCGAAAGTTCGTGTTCGCAAACATGGCCTCCAGTTTCGGAGAAGATGTTTCCGTAGCCCTGGCAGGAGGATGAGCAGCTTGACGGGAGCGCCAAAGACGAGCTGCAGCTGGTACCTGGCTGAGGGCAGACTCGGATAGCTTGACTAACTAATTGCTTTTTGCTGGAGCTCAATTCCACATAATATTCGAAAGTGCGAGAGAATCACAATCTGGACTCGCATCTGAACTGCAGTGACTTCCGTGTTAGGGAGCTACACAATGACATCGAACTTTTTTTCCGGTCCACGTCCCATCCAGGCCGTTCCATTCCGTCCCGTCCCTTTTCTGTCCCGTCCTTCCCCTCGGCCCGCGTGCCGTGCCGCCCGTCCCGTTCCGTCTGCCCCTTCCCCGTCGTCCTTTCCACGTCCTGATAGGGAAAAAGTCGGCCGAACATCGGAAAACCGACATGTATTCTAGTTGTGAAGATTGCCTAGTGCACTTCAGCGCACCAGGCACTGGAGATTCTGACTACCTTGCACGACATCGGGGTGGAGCACTCAGCCAGTGACTGGAGAATGGTTCAATAATCTTCCATGTCATGGCGATTACATTCATGCATTTCTCAGTTCCTTTGATGCTTGTGGCATTTGGATGCGAGCAGTCAGCGTTCTATAAAATTGGTGGACGATCTTTCCAGTTCACTCTAGACGACAGCAATGTCCTTACAGGCCGTTCGTGTTCGCTGCAAGCGCCAAGTGCCCGAGGTGAGGCCGACCGCCATGGACTGCAAGGCTTGGGCGTCTGCAAGTTGTCTTCTTTTGTTGCAGGGATTTCAAGAGTGACAGGAACCCACAGGTCTTGGAAGTCGCCTATGTGGCAGGCCTTGCTGCAAGCGGCCCATGCTCTCGGCGATGTCGATCTCGCAGGAAAGGCCTGGCCGGAGGGCGCCGGAGGGCTAGAGGGTGCAAAACCCACTGCCTGAAAAGCCACAAGACCAGAAGGGACTAACTTGCATCCACACCTCCTATTCATGTTTGTACTGTTCATTTCAGACAGAACTTTTGCCGGGAATCCGGATTGCAGTGTGATTCTCTCAAGTGTATCAGGCCTGACAGAGCGCCGCAAGTTGTTCAGACCTCCTGGCAATCTGAGCTCGAACATCCCAGACGGATCCGGCACAACGTGACTTGTGGACGTGGCAGGTCATGGAAAGTGTCGCCGGGAGTCTCGCGGAGCAGGAGGTGGCCCGGGCCTGGTTTACACAGTGGGCTCAGAAAGATGCGGAAGGAATTGGCCTGCGTACAGTATGATGGAGACCTAGAAGACATTGGCCGGTATGCTAAAAAAAGCCCGGCATGATTAAATCATCATAGCGAGCGGCAGAAATTAAGGTTCAGAGTTGAGTTAAGCACTTGCCTCTTTGTGGAAATGCGCGTGTGCATCCAGTGGTCCAGTGACATGTAGGTGTGTGAAAGTCTGTATTTAGCTTATTACAGCAAACTTACAGGTGAATGCTCCTGCTGCCGCAATTTTGAACGACGCACCTGTTGCCCGCTATTTGACTTGATTCTTCCGGCGGGTGGCCGGGTGCATGTAGACATGGAGCCGGATCGGAAGGTTTGTGATTTTAACAGGGTATTAGGGTTCTTGTGCAGTTAGACTCCAGAACGCTCCCAGCTTGCGAGACCCCACGCCTCTTCCCGACGACTGGTAAGACGCAAAGGGCAAGGGCCCCCAAACCACCTTTGTCGTGTAAACCCTTGGAGTATATACCCCTTTGGGTAGCCCTTATACAAGCCTTGGAGCGCTCCTTTTCCTCGTCACCCGACAGTATTTGTAGGTTTCGGCCCCTTCGTCAAAGCCAGGAGCCCGAGTCCGAGCTCGGACCTGCGGGGCAGGCGATGCTGCAGGCGCCAGGGAGGGACCAAAGAGCACCAACGCACAGAGAGGGCGACTTTTGCAAACTACCTGGCTCGATTACTAGGCTACGTCTCGCTGTGATTTTGGCTTCCGGCTTCATCAGTTGGCGGGCGTCACGTTGTTGCAGTCAGCATCCAGCGCCCTCTGACTACATGAAGCTATGGATTTCGTAAGTTGATATGAATATAACCGCGGAGAAAGAGTCGCCAGCAACAGCAGAGATCGAAGAATGACTCATGATCCGGAGCAGAGATTCTAGCAGAATCCCTGCGACTTATGAAGCCTGAACGCCCAACTTCCCGAAACCCTGAACCCTAGAGGCGTTCCTTGTGCAGGTTATGGAAGATGGTGGCTGGGACAGGGAGGCCTCGGAGGACCTCCGCTGTGACTTCATCCACTTCCCAGTTGCCTCATGTTGGGTCTGTTTTCTTTGTCGTGCGGTTCAATTAAAACTAGTTTTCCTTGAAAGCTCGAGTGCTGATAGGATGTGCAAGCCCTTCTCATCTCAAGCAGCGTCAGGATTTCCTGAAGGGGAAGCGTGTCTTCACAAGGCTCTGGTGTGTCAAACCTCTGCAATGCACCTGGCTCTTGCATTCCTGCAGGCGGGATCCAGAGACAAGCCTGGGCAAAATGCAGACAAGGCGGTTGTGCCAGCTGTGCTTCTCCCCGAGCCCTCGGGCTGTGACAGTGTGAGGTACTTGGATCCACTTCTGGGGGCGGAGGCTTCCGAGCCCTACGCCAAGGATCGAGATGATTTGCTCCAGGTGCTGATCTGAGCTGCTGCACACATGGCAGCTTGCCTCTTGCGAGAAAGGGCAAAGCAAGTGTCGGGTTTGGCCAAGCAGGCGTTTACGAAGCCTTACGCCGGCAAGCTCACGCCTTTCAACAGGAAAAGTCGGCCCAAGCCACCAGAGGCCCAGCCCCTGACGTGTTGTCGCGGGTTTTGAAACGTACGAGTCTGGAGCATTGTCGCTCTTTTCTGAGAGTCGCGGGCTTGGAAGGCTTTCGACGCTGATGCTGACAGCATGAGCGAGACGAGCGAGAGGCGGCAAAGCGGCTGAGTCGCAGTGGTTTGTCTTGATCTTGACCAAGTTTGCTACAAAAAGAATTTGCTTGTCGCAATCTTGCTGCTCAAAGCTCTGCAGCTCTTCTTTTCCTTCCTTTACCCTCGACCTGAGGTTTAAGCGCAGTTAATGTCAAGGGTTAGCATTGTGCTTGAATTACAGGGTGCTTGTAAAGGGTGGGAGTGGGAAAGGCCTGTATTGCTTTGGCGGTCAGTGCGACCAATCGTGCAATCGTTCAAAGGTTTTGCTGCGCTTTGTTGGCACTGCTTTCGAATCTATGGCATCTATGGTTTGAGCTGCATGTTGGATCGGATTTGATCAGCCAGCAATGGGAGTAGAATCTGAAGGATGCTCCCGTGGCTCGTGGATACTGAGGCGTGACCTGGACGAGCCACCAGAAGGGCAAAAAATCCAAAGAGACAATCGAGGAGATGCAATCAAAGCCTGTGGCATAAGCCTTTCCGCTCTTACCAAAGCCATGGTCTACGCGTACAGGCAATGGTACAAACACAGCCTGCTTGCCTCGACCTTTGTAGAAGCGCAGGAGACTCACGTGGTGACACGCTCGGAAATCCTGATAGCCGGCGTGCAGCACCCAGAAGAGGCCTTGACGAATGATGCCAAAGTGGAGAGCCGAGCTTCGGAATCTCATTCACCTTGCCACAGGCAGCAGCCCTGGTCGCTTTGGACGGGGCCTCATGTTCACCTTCGCAAGCAGAGGTGGTGCAGTCGGCCGGATACCTGAGGCTGGCAGAGACATCACTCGGAGGAAATGGCTGTCTGGCAGCACCTCGTCGGACCTTGAAGAGCACCTGGACCGCTTGGGGTGCCGCCTGCGACTTGCGCTGTCTTGCGCTGTCTTGCGATGTCTGCCGATTTCTTGCGCCAGGCTGACGTCTCCCCCAAGGGTCAGCGAGTCAAGGAAGCTGCCGGCATCCGAGGGGCAAAACTCGGCACTTTCTCCCAGAGTTCCGCATCGCATCCCCTTTCCCTTTTGCTTGTTTGAGGCTTGCCTTTGCGGCCGAAGTCCTTAGTGAGGCTGCCGAGACTCGTGCCATGGTGCTGTGACATCGATAGCCAGCAGCGAATGCTTCTGAGTGTCCTAGCCCCACACTTCCCGTTGCCATGCAACTCCCGTCATCGGCTGCCGTAGAGATCTGCTGAGTTTTGTGCAGAGATCGGCTGAAGCCAAGCGCAGCTGAAGGCAGGCAGCAACGTAAAAGAGAGTATCCTCTGAACTCGAGCTTCAGCTGAGAGGCAGGCTGCTTGCCATATGTAGGGTCAACGCAAAAGTCCGGACAAAGCCAGCTCCGTGTTATAAATGGAGGGACAGGCACTTGTGGACCGCGACGGAACTCTCTCACTTGGACGAACCTTGTACGTTCTGCAAGCATTCCTACAGTGCAGGCCTTTGGCGGCACTGAATTCTTGTGCCGCCGAAGGGGAGCCTGGCCTCTGACTCTGCTGCCATCACTGCCCGAGCCTCCGGGCCCTGACCACGTTGACAGTGCCGTGTCTACTACCATGACAGTGCCGATGCCCTAACAGGATCTTAAGTTAACCTCAACTCGTGGTACTACTTCGCAGCTGCCTGCCATGCAGCCTGTGCGGTTGCATGGGATGCACTTGTGAGCTGCGATGTCTGTTGCTTCAGAGCCCTCTTTGGCAGTGGGTCCAACCACAGCTCAAGTGGCTCCTGCGCCTCCTGTGCCTGTGTTCTCTGTTTGGGACTCCACGGGTGGTGAGACCGCCGATGTGTTACTCCACTGGCATCGCAGCCTACCGGAGATGCCTGAGGGTGACGAGCCTTTGTGCATCTTGCAGCTCCACCTGGTGGGCCAAACCGGCCAGGGCCAAGAGTTGGAATTCTTGGAAGCACGGCTGCAGAAGCATCACCTGCAGCCCCCTCTGGCAGCATGGAGCACCACTCAGCTGCAGAGGCTCATGGCCGTAATGGCAGAGCAGCGTCGCGGTGCTCCTCCCAACCACGACGAGGTGCGGCTGCGCCGTGCGCCAGGTCGCCTGGTCATCGACGTCCACTTCAGGAGTCAGATCTACGGCGACGGAGGAGCTGGGATCTCCTTGAGCGGCTGCGTCGTCGAGATCCTCAACGCCTACTCGCCGGGTGTCTCAGCATTCTGTGGTAGCCTTCGACGACTTCCGAGCCTCAGGTCCGGCAGATCTGCACGCAGCGACACTCTCGAGGTGCTCAGGTGCGGCTCTGGCGTGCTGGGCTAGAGACGGATTTCTCCTGGACTGCGTAGCCGGAGTGGCCAGAGCACAGCCTTCGCATGCGAAGGGTGCTTGTGCACCTCAGGGTCCTTTTGCAGCCAGGGCCGTCGCGGCGGCGCAGTCGCTGCACACGAAAGCTATCGCTGAGAGCCGGGTTTCCATGGAGGCGGTCGGTTCGAGAGCAGATACTTGTAGCAAGCTTTGGTGGATGCTGGGTCGGGGAGGTTGTCAAGCGGTTCTTGCTGGCTCTTCGGCCCGCCAGGGCCTCCAAAGCGAGATGGACCGCCTGGAAGGGGACTGGACCAAGGCCTGCGCCGGACACTCGGATCCTCCGGACACAGGGTCTCGGCTGCACTGGAGCCTCCAGAACTTGCGCTTCCTAGGCAAGTGCGAAGAAGCGGCACCGTGGTCTTCTGCAACGGTTTGCGCTCGTCTTGCAGGCCAAGATTGACAAGGCGACTGCCTGCGGACACATGCAGATCGGGGTTAGCTCATCTCGTGCAAGGAACGGGCACTGCACGAAGAACTCCAGGTCGGAGTGCTTTGCAAGCGCAGCGTTGGAGTTTAATGGCTATCCTGGTGCCATGGGCTTTGTCATGGCTTCGACGTCATAAACGAGTAGACTCAGTAGACGGACTATAGCCAGATGTGGGATGCCCGGTCTGCTCAGGTGCGCCGGTGGAACCAGCAGGGCGCTGCCGCCGGACTCTTGACTCGCTTGAACATGGCGGTTGTACAGTTTGCTGTGGTGCATCTTTCTCGCAAACGTCCTATCTTACATCATGCGAGACTCGTTTTGATGCGTTGCCAGCAAAACCCAGAAATATATGCCCTGCTGCCCTCATTGGTTCACGACACGTTTGCAGAGCCAATTGTGGACTATTCCAGCTTTCGTATTGTGCCTCGTGCTTAGTTGTCTTGTCTAATCTAGTGTTCTAAGGCTGCAGCTGCAGCTCCCAAACCAGCAGCCGTGGAGGAGGGCAAGTGTACGGAGTGGTATGGGTGTGAGTCAGCCCTGCAGTTTTCCCTCAGGAGCCGCTGGAGGTCCGAGGGCGTGGTCGCAGAGGTCGTGGTGGAGGCCTGCATGCACAAGGTTAGGATGATACGTAGGTCTGTTGGACTTTGGTTCGTGATTCTGGGCTATGAACGCCAGGGGGCGTCATGCTTAAGACTTCGTCATTGCAGTTCACACACGGAGGATCCGCTCGGAATCCTGTGTGACTCCGATTTTTGCAAGCCTCGAAAGCCCGAGCAGGAGGGCGCCGTGGAAGGGGACGAGGGGCGGCTGTGCTGGAAGGCGACTGACCGGATCTCCAGCGTGAGCTTTTGGCTTGGGAGCGTTGTGGGTTTGAAAGGTTATTTATATGACGAGGGTCAACCAGGGCCTCCAATCATGGCTCCTCTGGCTCAGTAGACAGGCCCAATGTCGACACTGGCAGTGCCCGCGATTCTCCAGCAATCGAACCTGGCATCATGTGCGACTGATAGCATCGATAAAACTCATGCAGCTTACTGCTAACAGCGCAGTCCGGGCGAGCTGCGTGGGTGTTGTCCTCCCGAGGCCCTCCCTCTATATAAGATATGCCAGATTTTATACATCTACATTCAAATACAAACCATTCATGCAGTGCAGTATCTGTCCGTGTGTACACACCAGTCTTTTGAGGGGAGCGGCCACGGAGCCCCAGAGGAGACAAGCGCCCCTGGGACGAGGCCTGGAAAAATGAGCTGGGGACTAGGCTAGGACTCGTAGGAAAACTCATCGTAGTCGCTGTAGCTTCTCTATTTCGGCTCGTGTGGGAAGGAGGTCACATCATGGAACACTTCAGCTGTGGCCGTGGGTGCGCCGACCTTGCCCGTCATGTGTTGTGGAGGTGGATGATGCACCGGGCAGCCCGGCCGGCCGTGCTGCGGGTACGCTACCCGCTGGAACTGTCACGCAGGCCGGATAAGAATTCCTGGGGGATGCGGGCAGGGGAGAGACCACAGACATCTGCGTATGAGAGCAGTTCAGTTACCTCTGTTTTCGATGGGCATATGCATCGTAGTGGCAGGGCCTCATGATGCCGCCTCCCACAGTGACATCTGGCATGCCTCCAACGATGAGCCTGTTCGACCCGCCTTCAGATGAGGACGGCCAGATGTGCGAGTTTATTGAATCTTGGGGGTTTGTGCTATCAAGATCGAAGCTATAGGGCCTAGGATCTAGGCGATTCTGCCAGCAGAAGCCACCTGACTGCACATGGACGAGCTGCAGGCTCAAGCGCCCAGGGCGGTGAGCAGCTTGTGTGTGATCCGTGCATGGAGGTTTCAGTTGAGATCAGGGCGTTTGGCCATGGAGTGCACTGCAGGCTCCATCTAGAGCACTGGCTCCAGCAAATGAATGTGCTGTCGCACGTGGGCTTTTTGCTTCAGATGTATATGTGCCACCTGGCGGAGAGACGCGGAGATGCGGAGATTCTCGAACTTAAGCAGCACAAGCGAACTCTCGAAGTGATGCAGCTTGAGGCCATGAAAAGTTGCACACCTGCGGAAACGCGTCAAGCAGGGCCAGCTGAGCCGCCTCCAAGCGTTTCAAGGTGTGTTGCCGAGACGCAAGAAAAGGGTGTGCCACAGCACGGCAGCCTGCACGACGGCCTGCCGAGCTTGCCCATTGATGTGTTGGAGGAGACCGGCACGAATGCCAGGTCTCCGAGCGATGCTGCCTCCGACTCTCCCTCAGCATCGGAGGCTCCTGCGGACCGTGCCGGTCCGCAGGCTCTGAGGCAGTCCTTCGTGATACCCCGCATGATGCGTCCAAGAAGCAGATCGAAGGCTTTCTCCGTTTCCCCCCAGTCTCACGTGCAACACTTCCGAGATTGGGGCTTCTCGTCTTTTCCCCAGGATGCTTCAGATTCCAGCTAGGTCCCTAGGTCATCCCAAGTTGGCTCATGCTGTCCAATTCGTCGGTGGCATTCGCATGTTTTGAGGTTGTTGAACACCACAAACATAGTCGCTGCCGGCTGTTGAGAAACTTGTGGCTTTTGAGCTTCACTACGGAGGCACTGTCATGGAGTACAGCCCTCGTAAGAGGAGTTATGCACTCCCCCATGTGCTTCAGGCAGTCTTAAGAGCCTCTGCCGCAGTGACGGAGACAGCGAAACAGTTCGGGATAAGATTGATACTCGTAGGACTGATTCAGCAAGCAAAGCCCGAACCCGGCAGAAAGGCCCTATTGCCTGCTTTTGTTGCGTTATTTTGCGGTGTGCTGCCTGTAGTGTTGAGATGCGGGGCTGCATGCGGCCACCCACGACAGTCCGGGTATTGAGGTATTGAGGTATTGAGGTCCTGGGGCAGCAGGCAGAGATACGCTAAGCGGGAGCTTCACACCTGCCTGCTTCCGAACGTCAAGAGGTAAGAAGCACCAGCAGTGTAGACGTGGGTGACCTCATGCCAACACGGCCCCAACATTCTCTGGAGTCAGCATTCCTGAGAGTGTACAGCTCTGATGATGGAAAAGCCTCCGTGTGGCCAGACAGCATCTGCCGACTTGTGGATCCCTGACTTTTCGCGATTGGCACGTGCCCAACCCGATCTCCAATCTTGGGCAGTTCGTAGAGTTTTGGCGCAGAAAGACTGGAGCCCTCCTTTTTTTCAGGAGCCTGTCCCAGCGAGGGACCTGACCGCGGCCGCCCCGGCCGCAGCTCCGCCACAGCCCGAGGACAGGGCCTCTCTGTTCTGCTCTGAGGATCCTAGGCCCCTTTGGGGGTTTAGCGTTTAGGGTTTGCTTTCCAGCCGGAGGAGCCCGCCTTGCCCAAAGGGCCGCCACGCCCCGCGGGCGTGAGCACGACCGATGATCTCTTCTTCAGCGACGGGGAGTGAGGGAAAACCGGGAAAGACTGGCAACTGCTGTTGGGAGTGCAGCCGTGGCTTCCTTCTGACTCCAGCCAAACTGCCCGCAGCCATTTTGAGGCTCTGTTCTCCGTTGAGCCCAATTTACGTACTCCTATTTGTGCTAACACTCTCCACACCTCAGCCCGGCAGAGGCCTCGGCCAAACAGGGAAGCTTGAAGTCATTCGTCAAGATTGAGATCTGCTTGCCGAGGCTGAGCTTGAAGACTGTTAGCCATACATTCTTTCAGGCCGGATGAGTGACGGGTGAAATTCGGATCCCTGGGGGTCGCTGTCGTCACAGGTTCAGGTCCAGGTCCGTTCAAGCCATGTCGTGTTGAATGAGACAGCTAGGTTCCGACGTCCCACGCGTTAGGGAACATCTGTTCCGGCTGTTCGGAGTTTGGACTTCGCGCAACATACGAGCGCCTGCGTGTCATCGTAGCGATGATGATGTCGATCACCTTCTTGCGGCAAATGAGAAGCAGGTGTCCTTTGAGGAGCTCTCCATAACTTCAACATGACTGGCCCCATGCAGCTCGCTTGCAGTCAAAGACGTCTTGCCTGGCGCCTGAAGCAAATGTGAGAGTGAGGAAAACTTGCGGTAGATGACTTGTCTTTCAGGGAGTTGCCGGTGTTTCCACCGTCAGATGCGTAGACGTGTTTGAGTACGTGCTAGGCTGATCAGGCATATCGAATTTTCTTTGCAGATGCTCGGTCAATGAATCAGTCAGCCAGTCAGTCAGCCAATCATCAAGCATGCAATGCCAAGCAATCATTAAGACGTAGTTCTAGAAACATACATGCGGACATGCATGCATGATTGTACATGGGTAGATGCATATCACCGATGATGAAACGTGAACGCATGCATAACTTCCGGTGATTTCGATACACCCTCCACGTGCCATTTTCTCACCCACGGGATCTTTGCATGTGCCGGCAGATGCTGCCTCACGCTGCAGTGTTGACAGCATGTTCCTGTACCTGTTACCTGGCGTGCGGGTGGGCGCTGCCAATCAGCAGTTTTCAATGCTGCCGTGCACTTCTGACGGACGGCTAGAAATTGAAGTAGAGCAGGTTGATTGGAGACGTTGCTTTGTTGGAAATCGGCGATGGTACTTGTATAATGAAGCCCGTCTGCTGAGCTGAGCAACGATTTCCCGGGCTTGTTGCGGCTGCCAAGGATGTGGATCGCAATGCAAGACTTGATGCAGGCCTGGGCCGACACCATCTGATGCAGCCGGGAGCAGGGTTCTTTGTGACGAGATCCGTGTCGCAGGGGCGCACACGCTAAAAGGCTCAGTGGTTGCGTTTACGCTGGATGCTGGATCCTTTGCATTTTCATGACTGTGGGACCTGCTGCGCGAATCTGGAGCAACAGACTCGCCAGAAACCTTGGCAAGCGTTCCACTAACATTGCGAAGGGGTTGTCGCAGAGCCCAAAAATAACACGCTGTTGCTTTCGTGTGCGCTGTGAGGTTGCCTTGGTTGTGGCCTGCGTTTTTGCCGGATGGTCTCTCCAGACGCGGCGATCTGAGAGCTGCGCAGTACCAGGGTTACCAGGGCCCTAGCACAGGGCCCGTGAGGTCCGCCTGCTCGTTCCTCCTGCAGCGCATGACCTATCCCCTGAAGAAGGCACGGCTCTTGGGCCTGGAGGATTCACCCCTTTCACCCAGCACGGACCTTTCAGACCGTGGACTTTACCACGGACCATGATGGCAGCGACTCGACCGAGGAGCGTTGGCTTATGGCAAATTTGGGTATCCTCAAGAACCTGCAATGCCACGATGCCGCTGCATGGAGCAGTGCGTGTAGATAGTCATGTGCTCCTTGCAGTGAAGCAGGAGGACAGTGGGTGCTGCAGTGACTGCAGAGAGGCGGCACCAGCAACCGAACGGTTTGGATTCAGGGCTTTTCACGAAAGCTCGGGTAGCAGAGCTTGAGTTTAGTCTTGCTTTAGCAAGGAGGCAGTCCAGGGCCAGAAACCAGCGTGCTATTGATAGTATCAATTTAGGGGGGGAGAGGGGGGGGGCTAAATTGAACGGTTCATACGAAAGCCTGTGTTTTG
>CAJNDV010010502.1:34998-81721 GCA_905221635.1 Symbiodinium sp. CCMP2456
TTTGTGCAGTGCAGCCATGTCTCTTTTGCGTTTGCGTGTGTGTAGCCGTTGAGTCCTTCTGTAAAAAAAAGACCGAGCTTTCGTTCTCCATGCCCCTGGCCCTCAAGTGGATGAAGGCGAGTATGGGACCCTGGTGCGCATTCAGGTCAAAGGCTGGGTTTCCAAACAGCCGGAGGACCCCCGAACTCGCTCGTTTCTCTTACATGGCAAGGAAATCAAGGAACTTTCGGAACTTTAGAGGCCTCTTCACAGTTGCTGTGGAACTTGGTGACCTTCAACAAGGACAGCAAACACCAACAGGATTGCATTCGAGTGTCTAGGGCCTAGGGTTCTCGACAGACGAATCTCATCACTGGCAGGTCTTCGTCCAAGACGAGGACAGAAGGGGCTTGGTCGATCTGGCCAATGAGGGTGGCAGAGTTTTGCTATGGACTATGGAGTAGAGGTAGAGGTCTCGAGTCGGGTCACCACAAGTTAAGTACACCGAAGCAGTGGTTAGTGCTGGCATTCTCAGTTGCCAGCGCAGCTGGTGCAAACCTAGTGAGAACCCCTTCCCTTTCGCGTAGCACCGCTTGCTTACAGAATGCTAACAAGTGGGGTCGTGTGTCCGAGCCTCTACACGCAGCGAACTGCGGATGCTGGTCGGACTCCGGAGCCAAAGGCACCGAGGGCTCCCACTGCAGTCGCCAGCATCATCTTTTGCGGCTGGAGCCCAGCATGCTTGTGTCGGTGTTGGCTTTGGGTCTTGGTCGATGGCTCTAACATGTCATATTGTCAGCCTATGTTCTTCTACATGCATATCACCGTGTGCATGACATGCCTCCATGCTTCACACATGCCTGCATGCATACACTCCTCACAAGCTCCAAGATGTCATCATCGATGGCTTCATAAACTTCATGGTGTATTGTGCGTTGCATAAGCCGGTAGCCCTCTTAGAAGGCTCAGTCTCGAGTGCAGGACATTCCTCAGGGTCTTAAGATCCTTGAGCTGGCGTCTCAGGGGAAGGAGCGAGGGTCGGAAGATAGGAACGTGGTCCCATGAGCAAACCCGAAATGTGGCCGAAATGATTGCAAGCTGGTGCCGTCGACGTCATTGCCCTGCTATTCGTTTGAGAGATGTGGACCAGCTATAATTTGAATCGCGCCCGGATTTCCTGAAACCTGGTCCTTGTGCGACACGTGAATTACTTGGCTTTGTCAGAGATGGGTGATGTTCTTGCACTAGTCAGTCTTGTTGATTGCTGAAGCATCCCTCGCCAAACTCAAGGCAATACGGCGCCTTTGGTGCGGCACCAGGTGCGTGGACGAGCCTCGCCTCAATTTGTAAGCCAACCTTCGTCGTGCCTGTGTGAACTCAGCCAGTCTCAACACCCAGCTTTGCCCAAGGAGCAGGGTTGCACACAAGGCCTCGGGTGAAAGTTCTTTGCAGTTCTGATGCTTAAGTACTTGCACTTCGCTTCCTCGGATCGGATTGCTCCTGATGATGAGACTCTAGAAGAGTTAACTCATCACATCTCGAGGTCCTGTGTTCTGCTGACGTGAGTTACACTTGTCTGCTTGCCAAGTAGTTGGGCTAGTCCCGGAGGCCATGGCTTGAAGACGGTAGAGCTCCTTGGTCCAGCATTCAGCGGTTGGACTGCGTGGCCCCACCGGTACGAGCCAAGAATCCCTTAAGGGCTCAGCAAGGCATTCTTCCTGGGATGCCAAGGCTTCGAGGAGGTTTGACCTGTCATTGAAGCTGCGTCCTCAGACCATTTTAATGCATTGTACTGATGGTTGCTGTTCTCGTTTTGCTTCGCAAAAGTTGAAGCAGTAGTTTCAGCAACCGACTGTGCGACGGAGACTGTGCGACGTGAGCCGCGCAAAGGAGCACCTTTGCCAAGGACCAGTCCATATTCGCTTTTGCCACCTCGGCGGCCAGTCTTTGACTGCTTCCATGTGGCTTCAGCGGGCCTGCGTAGGCTGGTGATGCTGGGCCCGTTTTGAGAGTGTTCTGTTGCAGTGGCTGGGGGCTCAACAGGCTCATGTCTGCGGCTTGCCCTTCCATATCCAGCCGAGCACTGAGCTCCTGTAAAGGCTGTGCCGCACTGTCGCTGATGTCTCGGTGTGTCGAAGCATCCAAGGCTGCACCAGGCTGCGGCACAACTTGAGAACAGACATCCATATTCACGACTTACCTGCGATAGCATTTCGCTGAGACCAGAGTCGCTACCACTCGATTCTTTGGTCTACGTTTTCGGCCTGAGACTGGCCAAGGAAATGTGAAGCAACTGAAGGTTGTTGTTTTAGGCCCCTACTTGTGTGGATCTGTAGTTCGATAGTCTCTGTGTCTGTATCTCAAACGGGTACGTACGTTGTAGCTCTCCGGAGCGTCGCATGGGATGGACCGATCCCTCCCAAAGTTTGGCCGCTCTGCAGTTAACACGGCCTGCGATGTACAGTGAGCCACTTTGAGCTGAGACATGCCAGCACCGGTGGCCAAAACCGGAACTGCGGCGTGCAGTGCCCGCACCCTCCAGCCAACTAGGTTCGTAGCCATGACTTGGCTTCTCTGCCCATCCGCTAACCCTGTAGCCGTGCATCCGGGACCCCCGAAAACCATCACTTTTGCTCCTCTGTGGTGGCTCGGTGGCTCCTCAGCGGCAGAAAGATCGACGAGAACCACCTGTTGCACACGGAGCCCTCAGATCATGGCTTAGTTCGCCCTTCAAAGCTGTGATAGCGCAACCCCCAAAACCAAAACCGCGTACGTGCCATGGCCCTGGCGGCCCGGTTTTCGGGGGCCAAAGCTTCGGCCTCCAGCCGAGGCCCAGGCTACAAGAGCTCCCCCCACCGTTGTGTCATCCTATCGTGACTCCTGAGAGGCCTGCGGTCTGGCAGTGCGAGCCTTCGGACGCGGGCAGCAAAGATCTGCCTCGCCGTGGCGATCTCATGGGGCTCCGGGCTGCCCTTTGCGGGAAGTTCTGGCCGCTGCCAGCCCCGCGGAAATCGGAGCGGCGCTGGGCGCGCGGCAGAAGACACGATGGGCGAGCTGTTTACGAAGTACTACCGCCTCCAGGACGGACTTGGCAGGTAGTTGCTCGCTGCGCAGTTTCTTGAGCCGAATGTCGCCGAGGAGGTGAATCGGAACCTGGAGGCCTGTGGCTGAGACTTTCGACACGACCAACCCTTTGGAGCCTATGCATTGGAGCATTCCATTTGTAAAACGTGCCCTTGCTCCAGACACACGGCACGTGTGGGAGGCAGACACGAAGGTTGCTGTGGTCTCCGAACTGCTGGAGGCTTCCGAAAGTGTTCAGATGTTTCGTGCACAAGGATTGGGGCATGGTGCTTGACTTCATGATAGCATGATGCCACTCGTGCCGAAGAAGTCCAGCATCCACTCACTTACGAGTCCATCTATGTATGTTTCTATCATCAATCTAGCTATTTCTCTGTCTATCTATCTGTCTATCTATGCAATCCATTCCAATCCAATCCAATCTATCTAATCTTTCTATTTATCAATCTATCTGTTCTATACCCCCCCACCCCACCCCACCCCACCCCACCCCACCCCGCCCCACCCCGCCCCGCACCACACCACACCACACCACACCACGCCACGCCACACCACACCACACCACACCACACCACACCACACCACACCACACCACACCACACCACACCACACCACACCACACCACACCACACCACATCACACCACACCACGGGGGGACACCATGGGGTGGGGGGGGAGGGGTGTGGGGGGGTCGCTGCACCATATATATATATATATATATATATACGTACGTATCTGCATACAGATATACATACATACATGCATGCGTACATGCGTGCATGCATACATGCGTACATCTGTACATGCGTACATGCGTACATACGTACATAGGTACATACGCACATTCATACATACATACATACATACATACATACATACATAAGTACATACGTACATACGTACATGCGTACATGCGTACATGCGTACATGCATACATACGTACATAAGTACATACGTACATACGTACATAAATACATACATACATAAATACATACATACATACATACATACATACATACATACATATAAATACATACATGCATATACATATACATACACACAGGCACACACCAGCCAAACATGTGCCTCTTTGCCTGCATACATGTTTGACAACTCATCAGTTTGTTTCAGAGGTCCTGGATGACCTCGAGCGCGGGGCAAGCCAGGATGGCGGCACTGGCGGAGTGTCCACTTTACGGTGTCCCGGCAGCAACCAAACCATTTGGAGACTCCCTGCAGGTCTCCAGACACGCGAATGCCACCCTAAACCCTAAACTGCAAACCGTCTGAATTTGCTGGCAAGAGCTTGCAAGTCCCAGCTCTGAGGAGCCTGGCCGACAAGTTCCAAAGCCGGCCGGGGCCTTCAGGTTTCATCATATCAGTGGTATGTATCATTCCATTCTAGAAGACGTTGCTATATATGATGGGCATGTGATCCGATTTCCGACAGTTTCGGGCCGGTTGTTCTTTTGTAGGCGGCTTTCTGTTGGCTGCCGGTGTGCGAAACGGCCCTTCTGAAACCCTAACAAAAGCACAAAAACTTGATAACACCTTCAAAAAATACACCAGAACGACTACAATAGGGGTGCATCTTTGAAACTCGGCAGATATTGCATCCGGGGTTGCGGTTTCCGTCGATCATCACGCCGTCCTGAAGCGTAGAAACCTTTCTGCACCCGTGTTCCCAGCCCCCTGGTATTCAGCCCAGACCTCCACACGGTGGATCTGCCTCCTAATTAAGCACTGAGGCTGGAGTCACTCGGCTTTGAGAGGATAAAGGCTCGACATGCCGAGCTCTCCGCAATTCGCATCCAACGGAAGCTCTCTCTCTCTCTCTCTGTCTCTGTGTTTGTCTGCCTAATTCTGCCTAATCCCTCCGTGATTCGGCAAGTCCCCGGGCGTCCCCAGCTTTGCGCAGAAGAGGCCCTGGGAGCTGTTTTCGATCCAGCCGAGCACGAGGCCGTCGACGTGGGGAATCAAGGAGGTATGAAGGTAAGGGCCAGACAAGGCATAGTGACTTCTCTGTTCCTTGCATGATGCTTACGATGTGAAACCGTAGCGGAGCATTCGACCATCATCTCTCGGAGAATCCGCCGCTGATCCGGACCATCTCTGAGTGCCTCCTGACGAGAGGTCTTCAGGCTTCTTGGAGAAGAGACTCGACCTCCTTTCTTGGCCCTTGCAGGCCGCCTCGCAACGAGCGGCAGAGGGCCAGGCTGAAGGCACGGTCTGCGAAGAGTTGAGGCGCGAGGGCACGAAGAGTCTCAGCCCTTGCACATGTCAGCTCGACGTGCTGCCGGATGCCTTCGTTCATGAGCACAAGTCGCTGACGGCCACATGAGTGATGTTGCGTGCCCGAACCCGTCATGCAGGTCTGGTTGGAAGCTGAGTGACCGTGCCTCGCTCAAACTCAGTGCCCAGAGCCTCCCCATGATCTGAAAGATTTCACGTGGGCCGCAATTCTTTGCCAGGGCCATCCTCCGCTTGCAGCTGCTGTTCCTTGTAGGACCCCGCATTACTGGGCACGACTGGATCTGCGATTCCTTTGCAGGCATAGTTCGGCCATCGGTGGTCATCGTGGCATCCTGAGATTCGCGTGGGCCGTAGGAGACCGGAAAGTGCTTTCCGGTCAAAGATCGCACCTGCACCAACGGAGACGGGAGAAAGGGAAGGAAGCTTGCCAGACATGGGCACCGTCAGGCACAGAGCGCAGTTTCCTCGTTGCTGCCGTTCCCACAGCTGGAGGGTACGCATGGAAGCCCAAGGAATGAAACTCCAGTAAAGGTCGGCCAGTCGACAGTGAAAAATCACAGCACCGGGAGCCTAAATTAGGCCAAAGATGCCCAATACGAGCGGGGGGCTAGGGCTAGGGCCTTCAGTCTCGGAAACTATCAAGCCCGAGGGCATTAAGGCCAAAACGCAGCAGCACCACCCCGAGCTATTTGTTTTCCCCGTTTCGGAGCTATGGCAAGCCATCCGCTGGACACGGCATCTTGCCCCAGCCGCCGCTTGCAGTGAGTATTGGCCGGGCTTGGAGATGGGACTTCGAAGAGCCTTTCTTGGTGTTTCGGGGAGCCTTTGTTATGTCCGGGCTTTGTGGTGATTAAGGGCAGCGCGCAGCGCTGACACTCACTCGGCTCACTCGCCCTCGCCCTCGAACCTTGCCGCTGTCACCATCGACGCTCGCATGCCATCCGCCGTCGGCAATATACGAACCTAGCATCCGTCACGCTGCGCTGCTTCAACCAATGATACCATCCATCATACCATCTCCACGCAGCTTTGTCAGCCCTGAAGATTGGAAGGAATACTGGAACGGTAGCATGCGGGTAAACCGTGACACGACGTCTGATTGGTGCTGAGGCTTTTGGCTACTCTGGCTTTGGCCACTCCTGCGCAAGGGGTCGCAGAAGCCCCTCAAAGAAGAGGATATGTACGAGTGACTTGGAAGCAACCAGCCGACGCAGACCATGAGTGACCACGATGCTGTCCTTGTAGACATGAGCCATTTGTGGCTGCTCATGCTTCGAATATGTCAGGATTCCTGAGTGCCTGCGCACCGCAGCTCTGGACCCATGCTGGTTTAACCATCTGAACAAGATGAAGGTGGGGTTTTCCCGAGCTTTGCATCCTTACTAGCTGACTGGCTTAGCTAATTTTACGATTTTGCGCGTTTCTACATCCAAAACAGATTCTTTGGGTACAGCCCTGCAGGTCGAGGGACGGGCAGGTCGCGCCTCAGTCCTGCGGCTGCTGATGCGGACCTTCGGATGGAGATACGTATTCATCCTGGTAACGTTTTCCGTCTGGCTCGCAAGCTTATCGCTGCTGCCCTTCCTCACCGAAAGCCTGTTTGAATGGCTTGCAGAAGGCCAGGAAAGAGATGAAAGTTATACATTTGCTTCGTCATGTGATATACATGGGATACCGCTTCGTAAAGATGCGTCCCGGATGGATGTAATCCAACAGGCCCTGACTTCTATAGGCAGCAGCATTGCCGCCGGACTGGGATGGTGTGCAGTCCTCGTGGCAAGTCGCGGGCTCAGCCAGCGTGCCCTTGGGACGAGCCGGATTTCGGTGGGCCATGGAATCTGTTCTCTGCGTCTTAAGGCTACCTCGTGAACTGCAATGCAGCTTGCCAGTGGTATCAGCAGACCACCTTCCTGGGCTGTGAGCTGCGTGCCTCCGCAGCTATGCTTGCAACTTGGCTCTGCAAACGGCCTGCTGCTTGCTTGGCACCGTCACTAGAGCGAGCTTCAGCGCGCAGTGGCCCGCCGCTGCGAAGAACGGGAGAATGTAGCACGTGACTGTGTGGCTGCTGTCGCCGATGTTTTCATTCAGGTCTTCCGCCGGGCACTGCAGCTTCAGGTCCAGGATTCGGACAAGGACGTGGCACTAAACCTGATGCAGGCCGCAGACATGTCGAGTTCTACATGCAGGGACAGAGGGTGACGGGATGCCAAGCGTTTTCCGGGCAATCCCTGAAACTTGTCTGTTCAGGGCCCTTCGGCTTGCACACACGGCTCTAGGGATGGGTGCTAAGCCGAGACTCAGTCTGAACTCCACGGTCTAAATCTTGAAATCGAAGCATGTAACTAGCTGTGGAAGCACCCAGAAACCACAGAGATGTCTAGTAGAGCAGATGAGCAGAACTCGGATACCACTCTTTTCTTGACAAAAGCTCGCACTTTCCTCGGCCCAACTTGCCTTGTTGGGTAGCAATAGTCTCCGAATCTGAGAGTTGATGTGCCCTGATCAGGTAGATGCTGAGAGACTGTACATCTTTGCGCAGTTGAACCACTTGCTGTACGTGGCATCTCGACCTCAAGCACGGCCTTACATTCGATGCAATGCCGGTTCAGCACGAAGACTTTCCATCCCAACGGCCTTCCCTTCGGTTGACAGTTTAAATGGATGAGAACCCGGCAACAACCGTGTCTGTATCGACAGCAGCAAGCAGTCCAGGCCCTTGTCGTGCTGGTTACGACATCGGCATACTTGAGACTTGGAGAGAAAATTCGATCTTCAGTACTGGTATTACTTCGACACTTCGGGAACACATCATGGCTTGCCGCCAGGATAGCACTGGAGGGGCCCGCGGTGGCGGCGATGGCAATGTCCGTTGTGATTGCCACTGGCCCAGAAGCGACGCTTTGCATGGGGACGCCTCGGGCAGCTGGAGAGCTGTCAGTGGACGTCGGCCGATTTCTGCCTGTTTTGTGGGATGGTTGGGTCTTGCGTCTGCTCGTGCCCCGTACTCGGCAGCCTATCATGTCGAGAGCCCCAGTTGCCTTGATGTTTCTGCGGTGCTGTAGCATCACCTGTTTTACTCATGTAGATGCTGCAAAACATCGCGTCTCGCATGGGAATCCCTTTATGCAGCTGGCGAAAAATCAGGCGACCCTGCTTCTCCAGAGCCTCGTGAGTCGCCGGGCGTCCCCGGCGCGGCGAAGGATGCAGCAGCGCCTTGGGGGCAGAGCTCTGCAAAGGCTTTCAGTGGTTGCAAAGAAGGCGGAAGCTCAATCGGGGGGGTTCCTGCAAGGTGCTCCGACGAGCGCATCTCACTCTTGGCCGAAGTGCTCGATGCTGCGACCTCGGAATTTACGGTACAAGAACGCAGGATCTCAACTAGATCAGTGCCTTCGTTCATTGCTGGCAGCTTGCCCACAAGTTATATAAATTATGTAGCCTCTCATTCATGGAAGTAGGTGAAAACTGCAAGCGATGAATCTTTAGGCAGCCCACCCACATATGGGAGCTACGGTAGTCGAAGGGTCTGCGTTCTACTGGCGCCTGCAGGCGGTGCGGGTTCTGAAGATGTATGGCTGGGCCCAGTATCTGCAAGGCCGAATCGAGGACAGCCGTCGGGAAAGAGTTCAAATGCCAGTGGATGGGAGAGCCATCGGCTGCCCTCGTGCAGGAAATCCGACGACGCGAGCTTCGTTCGGCCTCCCTCTACCTGGGCCTCAGGGCCTTCAGCAGTGCTCTGCTCTACTGCTCGCCCCTGCTTTCGATGTTGGCCGTCTTGACCATGATGCATTTACAGGAGACATGGCTTGAGTTCTTCTGTGGGCTCATGAGCAGAATAAGCCGAGCAATATGAAGCCATCAGCTGCGCAGGACAAAGAGCTCTCTGCAGAGCGAGTCTTCCTGATATTCACCACCGTTGGTTTGGTGCGTGCTCCACTCGGAGGCGTGGCGATGGGCTTCACGGCTGTGGTGGATGGGCTTGCAGCTTTTCGCCGTCTGAACGCTTTCGTCAGCCAGCGACGCCCGGCCATGTTATGGGAACAGACTCCGTACATCAGCAAGAGTAACAAGGTCAGCCGCATGCTAGATGCATAGATGCACGAGTCACTCCGGCCGCTGTGCTCTTTGTGCTGAAACCGAGAATCCTTCGACCTGTACGAGAAGGACCTTCAGCCTCAGGAGCCCGAAGCTGCGGAGAAAGATGTCTCCGCAAAGGCCGAGCTTCAGGGAAGCTTCGTGCACGGCCACGGCCCGGAGAGCTCATTTGAAGCCTTCGAGCTCAGCGCCGACCTGACCCTCCAGCCTGGCCGGGGCCTTGGGGCCTCGCAGTTTCTTTGAATTTGTGTGACGCTTCGGATGCGCCTGACGAGAAGGCGAGCTCGTGGCGGTCTGTGGCCGAGTGGCCTCGGGAAAGTCCTCGCCACTCTTCTGCAGCCAAAGTCGAGGAACCTGGAGCCGAGCTGCTTGTTCCGCAGGTTGCTGCTGGGGCTTCTGGGCGAACTCCGTCGAGTTGGTGGGCGTCAGTCGCTGCCTGCAGGTGGCCTTTGAGGGAAGGTCTTCGGCTGCCGTAGTCCCTCTTCAGTTTACGGACAGGCCACTTTGCTATCATTGTAGCTGAGTTGGGTCAGGGCGAATGTGCAAGTCAGAAGAAAAGCCGTGAGACGCTTGTTCGCAGTCTCGGTGCATTCTTCGATCTCTATTCCTTTCTGTCACCCTACCTTCTCCTTCCCTTCTTCCTTTGCCTCTGGTCCGAGTGGGCCTTGGGATTTTGAGCTTGTTGGTTTTCTCCAGTCCAGTGGAAGCGCGATCAGGCGTGGCCTACCTGGCCCAGTCGCCATGGATCCGCAGCGGCACGGTTCGGGATGTGGTGGTTCAAGAACTGCCTTTTGATGAGAAGCAGTACTGGCACCCCGTCCCTGATTATGACAATACTTGACTGTGCTGCATTCACTGGATTTGCTGTGAGAGCGGCCAGAGCTGAGCCGTGAATCCTCCGAAGTCCCCCCAAGGAGCTGAACTTCCTAGCCGAGGCCTTGTACTGTAGGCCGTATGTAAATATAAGTTGCAAGGCCCAAACTCGAAGGGCTAAACCGTGAACCAAACCAAACTGTCCCGACACGCATGCCGGACGGAGCAAATAACCTTATCAAAAAGATAATGCCAGATCCACCTGATCCACCGGTCCAAGTTTTAAAAACTCTGAGTCTGCTACCCCAAACCCTAAACCCTAAACTGGAAAAAGGCGCTCAAAAAAAAAACCTAGGGTATCTCTGATGATGTTCTCCAGCAAGATTATGGTCTGGACTGGTTGGTTGCCTTTCGGACAATTTACGCTGAAGGGATTGAAGCTGCTAGACCTTTGTTGGAGCACATGGTTGACTGGAATGCTGCAGATGATGCTTCTGGTCTGGTGTCGAATCATCCGAGTGTGTGGTGCTTCACGAGTGGAGAAGAATGCTTGAGCTTGGGAATGCCGTGTACAGTGTCGGAGGGTGACGAGGTGCCAACAGCTTCAGGGCCCAGGGATGCACAACCGAATGAGTGAGTTCATGCGATGTCCACAAGAACACGATCGATTGAGGTGGCTGAGGGTTTGTGGCAAATTTGCCTTCCACAAATGTGGATTCTGGACAGTGGATGCTCTGCTAGACGGAAAAAGGCGTTCAAAAAAAAAAACCCTAAACCCTAAACCCTAAAGCCTAAAGCCTAAACTGCTAGTTTAAGGCACGCGATCCGCGCCGCCCAGCTCGGCCCAGACCTGCGCCGTCTGGCCTGCAGAAGAGACGGGGGCCATTCCAGGGGGGTCTCTCTTCTCGTAAAGCCATGTAGAAGAGAGGGGTCCTTCTATACTAGGGTTCATGGATGTTTAACAAAGGGGTGCTGAAATTCAGGTTTCCTGAAGAGCCGTGAAGAGGCTGCCTATGGACTCGCTTCGACATCGGGAGTCGGTATGCCAAACCTGTTTTCAGGTGAATGGCCTGGTGGAGACCGCCACGCCGTGGGTGCACGCGGTGCAACGCTCAGTGGCGGCCAGCGGACCAGGCAAGACCGTAGTGAGTAGATGCGTCAGCCTAGCGAGGGAGGTTCCTGAGTGACGAGGAGACGAGCAGAACAAAGCAGAACCTTCGTCTCGCCGAAGTTGGAAAGTAGCTGCGAAGTTTTGCTGCAGAAGTTGTTGCCACGTGGGAGGTTGGGCCTCGCGCACGTCCTGTACCGACTCCTTGCTGAGAATAGTTTCAGGCCGTTTGTGAGTTGGGCGTTCGGTCGAGGACCGCTGAGACGTCGTGATGCCGAAAAGAGCAAAGAAGGGCCGGGCCGCGAGAGCTGGGCTGGTCTCTGAGGCTGCCTGGTCTCGGAAGTGCGGGTTGTGCTCTTGGACGACTGCCTGGCAGCCGTGGACCCACACGTGGCCAGGGCCATTTGCGAGGAAGCCCTGCTAGGCCCGGTGCTGGGGGCGTTTTGACACCTCTCTCTCGGGCTCTGCAAAATCCCGGCCCAGGTGTTCTGCTGCAGGGTCAGAGATCCGTGGTCATGGTCATGAACTCCAACTTTGTGGCCCTGCGAGCGGCCTCCCGGATCGTGAACATGGAGCAAGGGCGGGCATCCGTGTACAACAGCGCGGATGCTTGGATAGCGGACTGCTCCAAGGCTACGAGGGAGGCCTGTCTTCAGACCTTGGCCGATATCCAGG
This sequence comes from Symbiodinium sp. CCMP2456, assembly GCA_905221635.1. Lineage (NCBI taxonomy): Eukaryota > Dinophyceae > Suessiales > Symbiodiniaceae > Symbiodinium > Symbiodinium sp. CCMP2456. Next base: position 47,003 of record CAJNDV010010502.1, read on the forward strand.
CGCGGCCACCGTCTGATGCAGGCAGCGACTGTTTCGAAGAGGAAGGCGACGTTCTGGAATGCTCGGAGCAGTCGCGCACAGGCATGCTCAGTACCAAGACTCTCACCTACTATTTCGGGTCGGGACGGCATTCGGCAGGAGTCATCTTCTTGTGCTTCATTGTCACGAGCATGCTCTCAGTCGAAGGTCTCCGAATCTATTCCGACCATTTCATGGGTATCTGGGCTGCCCGGGATACTGCAAACACTGCGGAAGAGTCTAGAAGCGACTTCCAGACGTTCTGCTTCTGGGTTCTGCTGGCTGTTCTTGGTGCATTTCTTCGGGGCTGGCTGGTGGTCTATGTGGCACTGAAGTCCTCGGAGAACATTCATCGCCGACTTCTGGCGCGGCTGATGTCAGCTCCCATCGGGCTCTTTGACACCACACCGCGTGGGCGCATCCTCGGACACTTCTCGAAAGACTTGGACGCCGTGGATGCCCTGCTCCCCCAGTACTTGCTGGACTTCCTGCAGGCAGGCTGCTCTTGAGCTCATGGCACTGCCGGGCCCATGCCCAAAAGTTCGCGTTCGCTAGGACATAACAATGCTCCTGGGCATTGTGGTCGTGTGCGTCTGGTCCACGCCCCTCGCCGCAGTTGCTGTCGTCCCGGCCCGGCACCCGGGTTTCAGCAACTGATGGCCGGGCCTGGTGCCTGAAGAGGCTTTGGAGCCTCGTGAGCTTCGGAAGCCGCGACGCCCGAGGTCTTGTTCGGTTTTTACAAGATCCGGCATTTCTTCAGCCGCCCGCAGCCCAGTGCCGAAGTTTGGTGGCATCATGTGGGAGGGATGCTGCCGGTTGGTGGAACTGGTGATGATGGTGATAAGGGCGATGATAGCTGATAGCTCTTGATTGTGTTGATTGATCTTCCTGATATTCGGGTGACATTCAGCATTCGCATGCCTTGTTCCAATGTCTGGCTTCAGAGGCTGCTCGAGATGTTGGGCCTTCATAAAATCAGCACGAGGATCTGCAACTAAAGCTGAGGGGATCTGAGGGGCCTTCCCCGGTGCTCCCCCCCATTCCACTGCATTTGTCACATGACCGACGAAGATGGCATGACAGCCTCCTGCCAGGCACTGCACGCGAGGCCAAGCGTCTCGATGGCGTGACGCGGGCACCGCTTTACTCGGCCCGTGGGGGGAGGGAGCGGAGGGATGATGGTCCAGCCATGCCGGTTGCATCTGCTAACGACGTGTGAATCCTCGCTGGAACAGGCCATGGGTGACGTGGCGGACGGCTTGGCCACCCTGTGCCTCGGAGAGCAATCAGAGAGGGGCGAATCAGCACAGAAGTTCCGCGACTCGAAGGCGGGCACACGGGCAGCAGAAGAGCTTGGTGCAGCAGTTCCAGTCGCTTCTCGACCGGAACGGCAAGGCTCGGAGAGCTTCGGGTGACTTGGAGACCCCAAGTCGGTGTCGCAGGTCTTCTTCCAGACCTACATCCTCCAGCCCTGGTGTGCCTCGTCATACTCACATGTCACAGCAGTTTCACTTGCAAGATCTGGGCAAAGAGAGGGATGTGCAGCTCCAGACCCGAGGTATCCTGGTCCTGGACAGCCTGGGATCTTGCATTGTTTGCATCGCCTCCGTGTTTTGCGTCTTGCTCCGTGACAGTCTTCCAGCCCCTGGGACTGAAAGAACTGCTCGATTTAAGTACTGAGTGAGTGAATGAAGTAATGATCTGAAACCTATATTATAGAAGCACTAGCTTGGTAAGTATTCCGTAGTATCTAATCCATGTCAGACAGCTGTGGTGTACTTGGACCTATTCTAGATTCCAGAGGCTTGAGGAATACTGCTCTCCATCAGGCCAGCACCTCCACGATGGCCATCTCCTATGCCTTGATGACGAGACACGTCTTCAATCTGAAGTTTTGGACTCGTCCACACTATGAAGCTTCAATGAGCAGTAGGCTTTGCGATTGCTTGCAAGGAGAGGGAAACTGCAATTCTGCTACTTGGCAACGACCCGGCTGATGTCAGTCGGCCCAAAGCTGAACCCTAAACCCTAAACCCTAAACCCTAAACCATAAAAGCCCTAAACCCTAAACCCTAAACCCTAAACTCTAGACTCTAAACCCTAGACCCTAAACCGCAAGGCATCCGACTCTCCATCGAGGCGGAGAACCAGCTGGTGGCAGCAGAAAGGCTAGCGCAGTTCGAGGCTCCCACGCACCTCTCGGTTTTTCTCATCGTTGTGTTACTGAAGCCGAAGCTTCCTTTGGCTTCAGGCGGTGATTCCTAGCGAGCCGGTGGAGGGCAGGCCCCCGCCCGAAGACTGGCCACTGGAAGGCGGAGCGGAGCTTTCTGATGCCGAATCGATCTGCCTTCAGAGTTCTGGGGCTTTTGAGAGATGATTGGGCCTTAGCGGGCTTTGGTCAGCAGCATTCTGCTTGTGATATGCCCGATGACTGCTTTGAAGCCGGTGATGAACTCATGATACCGCCGTGCTTCACCACGATATTGTTCTGGTGCGACGATGAGGCAAGATCTTCTTCGAACATGTTTCCATGCGCTATCGTGCCGACCTTCCCCAGGCAGGAGCCGGCACGACACGCATACACATCTTTTTCTAGCTCTACCTTTACCTTACCTCTAGCTCTATCTCTATCCTCTATCCTCGCCCCGACTCTATCCGACTCTATCCGGCTCTATCCGGCTCCATCCGACTCTATCCTCAATCCTCTGTCCTCTATCTCTGTCTCTACCTCTATCTATTGTCTAACTATCTATCTATCTATCTATCTATCTATCTATCTGTCTATCTATCTGTCTATCTTTATATCTATCTTCTATCTAACTAACTATTCGTCTACCTAATCTATCTGTCTATCTGTTTATCTAGGTCCAGGTATGCACGTATAATTAGTGAGTTGAACATCACATGTAATTGTACATGTTTCAGGAATCCAGACAGGTATGAATGAATGAATCAATCATCAATGAATGAATGAGGAAGTGAGTCAATGCATGAATTAATGAATACATGAAAGAGAGAATGAAATAATCAATGAATCAACGAATCAGTGAATCAATTAATGGAAATGCATGAGTTAATGCATGAAAGAAAGAATGAAAGAATCAATGAATCAGTGAATGAAATGCATGAATTACAAGTAATGAATGAATGAACGAAAGAATGAATGAATGAATGAATGAATGAACGAGCAAATGGATAAACGACTGACTGACTGACTGACTGGATGAATGAACGAATGAATGAATGAATGAATGAATGAATGGAGTGAACGAATACGTGTATGTGCGCATGTTTGTGTGTCTGTGTCCGTTTTGTATGTATGTATGTATGTATGTATGTATGTATGTATGTATGTATGTAGGCATGAACTTATGTATGCATGTATGCATGCATGGATGTATGTATGTATGTATGTATGCATGTATGTATGTAATGAAATGTGTGTGTATGCATGTATGTATGTTTGCTTTTTTCCATGTATGTACGTATGTAAGTATGTATGTATGTATGTATGTATGTATGTATGTATGTATGTATGTATGTAAGGTATGTAATGTGTGTAATGTATGTAATGTATGTAATGTATGTAATGTATGTAATGTATGTATGTAAGTATATAAGTATGTAAGTATGTAAGTATGTAAGTATGTAAGTAAGTAAGTATGTATGTTTGTATTTGTGTGCATGTGTACATGATTGTATATGTGTGTGTATGTGTTCGTATGTGTGTGTATATGTGTATGTGTGTATGCTATTGTATGTTTGTGCATGTTTGTGTATGTCTGGGTGTATATATATATATTTGTGTAGGTTTATGTGTGTATTTACCCAAGTAGCTAATGGGATCGCCTAGAACTCTTTGGCCTTGTATATGTGGTCAATGTCAGAAAGTTTGAAACTCTGTTGGGCCCAGCTATTGAGGAAGAGACTGTGTATACATGTTCATATCTATGTGTGTGTGCGTGTGCGGGTGCATGCATGCATCTCCCTTTTGAAGCTCAGGTGTTGAAGGGCTTCCACCTCCAGGTATCTGCTGGTCGCAAGGCGGGGTTAACGGTTATCGCTTACATAAGGGAGCCCTGACCCTACCCTTCCACTCGCAATCTTGAATGCCGAAGGAGCCTTGATAGATCGTCGTATGCGCACCCACGCAACCGGCAATGCTCCGTCAGGTCAGCCTCGTTGGCCGCACAGGAAGCGGCAAGTCCAGTCTTCTTGGCGCTCTGTTCCGCGCTTACAAAGCCTCTAGGTGAAGTATCCTGCAGAATCTTATCCATCCTTCCTAACTTCCCCGCTCCCTCCCTCAATCCATGAGATGACATGGTCTCGCTGCCTGCCGACTGTGCTTCCTGGGCCCAGGCTGAGAGTGGTGAACCTCGATGCAGGGCGCATTTGCATCGATGGTGCCTGGCTTCAGTTCTTCTTGGAGGTTGACACGTCAAGTTCAGCCCAGTCGTCTGCTGCTGCAGTTGTCGTGTTACCGCCGTCGCCACGATGCCGTTGTCAACACCGGCATTACTCCGCCATGTTCCGTGCTACATTAGCACAGGTGTGGATATTGCCAACGTGCCTCTACAAGCACTTCGCACTGCCGTGTCCCTGATCCCCCAGGACAGTATGTTCCGTACATGCTCGCAAGCCGATTCGTTGTTTAAATTTGTTGAAGAGCTGAAAACCTATGGATTTTCTTCGTTCTGTGTGAGCCTCCAAAGCAAATAATCAATATCGCAACATGCGAACTTTGTCCATGACCCATCGAGTTGCTTTCTGTACTAGTATCCCCAAAGCTAGCTCCAGGCACGCCAAAGGGAAGCGTGTCCCCAGAAGGATGCTGCAACTTGCAAGTGAATGAGCACAGCATGCATCTTGCAGAGCAACATAATCTGCAGACGCTACAGGGCTATTGAGGCATGGCCCAACGAATCCCTGACCGTGAGTCCCGCCTGCTCCAACCTTTGAAGCTGACACCCATGAGGAGCCAGTGCTGTGGAGTGGGACGGTGGCGGAGAATCTAGATCCCACAAAGCAACTTTCAGAGAATCGGCTCCTTGAGGCGTTGTCGAAGGCGGCTCTTGGCATATGTTTTGGGATGTTTTTCAGTTGTTCTACTTGGCTTGTGTGTTCGTGTCACCGTGTCGGCGCCGAAAAGCCACGACATCTGGGATTTATCCTGGAGTGTTTTCATGGTCTCTCCACGGCATGCCTCAGTCTTCCTTCATGATCTCGGAATGATTCCTTCAGGTTCATTTCGATGCAAAGCTCCACGGACTCGGTGGCCTTGCAACGCGAGTGGAGAGGCAGAAGGGGCCGGCCCCGAGATCTGCGAAAGCCCGCCTCTTCACACACCTTCACCTTTAAGATATTTGAAGATGCTGGAACTCTGATGTAAGCTACCATTGTCTCCGCAGCTCGCTGTCTGCTAGCCCGAGGGTATGTATGCTAGACCGCATTCTGTGCTGGGATTCGGAAGGAGTGGAGGCAACTTCAGTTTGGGGCAACGGCAGCTGTGGCTTGGCACAACTGAAAACAATAACATTTTCTTTTCTATGCTCGGACTGAGAGCAAGTCTGTCGCAGCCTTGTCCAACGTTGGTGCAGGCTCCACTTATTTTGGCTTGGTCAGTTAATGCTACGCGTAGTAAAAACAGTTTGATCAACTTAGCACCCCGAAGGCTCTGCATCGCGAGATGCATTGCGAGGAGTAGTCGGGTCGTGCTGGTGGATGAAGCAACATCCTGTGTCGACGGCGAAACGGACGCGCTGATTCAGGATGCCCTGCGCACCCAGTTCCAAAATTGTACTATGCTGGTCGTGGCGCATCGGCTCCAGACGATCATGGATGCAGACCTTATTGCGGTGTTGGATGCGGGATGCGTGGTTGAAACAGGCTCAGAGTCAAAGAGCCTTAAGTTCCTGACAAGTCAAAGTGCATTATGTACATCAGCAAGCTTCATCGAGGGCAGTGAGGGTGTTCAGACTTTGCTGTGAGATGATGTGGCGTTTCGATAGCGCGCAGGCCATCCAGCCGCACTCTGCGCCGACCCCACGTCGCGCTTTTCGCAGATGGCTGCGCGGGCACCGGTGGAGGCAGATCATTGCTTGAGTTTGCTGTTGGATCCATCGGTTGAAGTACGATTCTGAAAGCACAAGGCATCTCAGGATGTGAGTTTGTGGCCTCTCCGAGGTTTCTCTTCAGGGCTTTGCAATCTTTGTCGCATGGATGCCCCGCTCCGCTAGCTGGTGAGGTCATCTGGTGATGTAGGGCTCGCGGTTGGGAGATCTGAACCCTTGGCCCCGGGATGCATTCCAACATGTCGATGCTTCTGTGCCAGGTTGGCAGCGAGCAGGGCCACAAAGCCACCACGCTGAGCTTATAGCAGCTTCAATTCCAAGGTCCTCTTACTGACGTAAGGCCTCGTACCTGGCACCCTTCCCGGTGCTCTACTGTGTAGTTCGAGCCGGCGCTGGCTCCACGAACCGCTTACCACAACAGGAGCTCATCAGGAGCCCTCGTGGGTATCACCGGGACGAGCGATCTCCCGAAGTACTGTACAGCGGTCCCTTGCAGTATAGGCCCTGACGGGCGACAGTCGCAGTCCCAGCTGCACCCTGTCTGTTCAAGTCTGACAGTAGTGGTAAAGTGCACTTGCTGCCTGGGGGCCCAAGACGGCTTGCCCCTAGGCAGGACGTGCTTTAATTTTCAGAATCTGTGCAGACGGAGCCAATCTGTTTTCCTTTGGCTTGGTCGGCAACAAGAGATTGCATGAACGAAGATGAAGCGTATCTTCTCCGAAAGCTTCCAGGTGGATGTCCACCGTTGGCCTTAGAGGTTGATTCAGCCACCAACCCTTAGACGCGGTGTTTGATGTCCATCTGGATGTGCTGGTCCGTTAACGCACCTCTGTACAAGGTCACGGGCAATTGGGCTACAAATTGGCTCAGTGCGCGTCCAGCCGAGTACAGCTTTTGCGCTTCAAAAGGGGCACCCCGGCTACCCTTGTCGCATTTTGGCTGGCGACGGACAGTCAAGAGTCCTCACTCGCAGCCGCTTTTGCCCCAGAAGCCGCAGCATGCGCCAATCTTAGCCCATCCTGAAGATGTCCTAGACTCCTAGACCACAAAAATAATCCCACCATCCGGGTCACATATCATGTACGGCTGTGGCGGCGCGGCAAGCCACGCGTCTAACATGGTGATGTTGTTTGCTGTCCCGACGCTCTATACCGTCCCCAATGCTCAGCTGTCTTTGTCCTATATTCGTCAGGGTTGGCTAAACTCAGGGTTTGGATGTTGAGCGGAAATGGAGAGCACACTTATGAGTCGGTAAAATTCGCACAGCTTCCTAGCTGTGCCATGGATGATGAGCTTTTGGCCACATGGGCCCGCTTATTGCCGGAGGAGATGGGCTGCACTGCAATGAGTCAGGGCCGCCGAGCTAGCTGCCCCACGACTGCACAGCCCGAGATGTGGAAATGTGACCCATAGGAGCGGGGCAAACTCCTCCGGCTCGAGGATCCAGCGACTGGCCGGCACTAAAGCCTGGAGAAATTCGTGTAAGCATCCTCAACCGCATGATTCTAGTTGGACAGGTGTTATGAGGCCCAGGCCAAGCCATTTGAACCAAGTGCTGCCTGCAAGGAATGTGTTCGCTTAATTGCCCGGACCTCGTCTGTTCGCTGGCTTAGCGCCGATACAAGCTGTTCCTGTGCATGATTTCATACACCAAGGATGTTGGCATGCGAATGTTATGGACGGCTGAGCTGCAAGCGCGGCAGTTCGGCGTCCGTGGGTCCACGGACCCCTTAGACAATGCCCAGCTGCCCCTGCTGGCCACCATGCAATTTGACGGCTTCACAAACCAAGGCCCGGCCCCGCGGCCCGGGTTGGGGGGGTTGGGGGGCGGGGCTTTGTCAAACTCCGCTTTTTTGGCGAGGCGAGAAGGTCTTCAAGCTGGTAAAGTGGCCGAAGGACTCGCGGGAAGTCCCAACACTGCAGCTGTCTAGCAGTGCGGGGCTGCCAAGTTGTGTGGCCGCTGTCGTTGGAGCTGCAAGTTGTCAAAGCTGGCGATGCCTTGCAGAAGGTAGGGGCGAGCGTGGTGTGTTTTGCGGTTCTGTACGTGAGAGTGCACCCCATCATGTAGCTCTACAGAAGAAGGCGGTGTTCCTTCAAAGCAGTCTCCTGATCCATTTCATGGCAAGACAGAAGGAAAATCTTTGACACAAGCGACTTGAGATCTTCCTACTCCTCCACGCGATTAAAGGAGCTGATGATATTGCACATGCAAATTCCTGCGAAGGAGTACCACGAGGACCCCATGGTCCTGGCGAGTGCACTGAGGCTATCATTGCAGGTGCGCCTCGTTTTGAGATGAGGCAGCATGGTTGGAATTCATGGTGCAGAATCCCTTTGTCAAATCCTGTTGAGTGGGCTACTGGCTCTCTTGGCCTACGCACTGAGCATTGACCACCCTTTGTGGGCCCGAATGTCTCCTTTTTTTGCACCCGCAGCCGCGAGAGGCCATGGCGGGCAACAAGCGGCGCCAGCCCGCGGCAATCAAGCCGAGCAGGCCCGAGACGCGTCTCACTGAAGCTTGCGACCGTGAGGGCTGAGGGGCAGTGTCGTAGTGCGGTGTAGTTCGTACGCTACTGTAGTAGACTAAAGTGGTTTCTTGCTGGCTTGAGGACGCAGCCGTAACAAAGCCAGTCGGACTGACCCAACCTCCAAGCATACCAAGTCCGGCAGAACTATCACCCCTGTTCACCTAACAGATCCCTTCCCAGAAGGCCAAGGAAGGCGCGACCAGGTGCCAAACTACAAACTACCACAACTGCTAATCACGCCGCTACACCCTGCATCTCTCATTGACGTGGAGTACTGGGCCGACGCTTCCGCCGAAATTGCAGGTGGTACCAGCTCCTCTCCCCTCCAGCACAGTCTTGGGCTGGCTTCGAGATCCAACTCGCACAGTCGCTCTGCCTGTGTTTGGGCCGTGGGGGTGAGGGTTGGGTTTTGTGAGGGCGTCTTGAGCTTCTGCAACGCGAGGGAGTTGGAGCCATTGGTGCTGGGCGGCGCCCGTGAGGCGATGAAGTTAGGAGTTTATCCGCCCTTGGAAGGCTCGTGGAGCAGCTCATCCTCCGTGCTCGAGAGGCCCCCAAGTGCCCTGGGCTTCGTGTCTCCCAGAACACTGAAGGTTCACCGAAGGTGTCCTCTCTGAGTCTGACAGCCTCGTCTTTGTCCAGGCCCCAGAGGCCCCTTCCGTGGCGCTGCCCGAGGGGCCGGAGGTCTGGGACTCACATTCGTGGGGTGATGTGGGGTGTGGTTTAAGGGAAATCGGAAATGGCTCTAGAGTGCGGCTGCTGTCAGCATGCTCCGCATTAGAGGTGTGGGCATCTTGGGATGCCCAGAAGACAACCTGCGACGCCGCATGATCCCCAGCACGGCTGAGCAGAAGTGTTATTTCGGCGATGGTGGCGCAGCAGCAGCTGCTACTTCTGCTGCTGCTGCCAACTGAAACTGCTACTGCTACCGCTGCCAGTGGTTGTGATTTCGGTCCCGCAGGTTGTCCAAGGGAGGGGGCTTGCGGCCGGACACGTGCTCAGCAACTTTCACTCTGATCTCTGTCAGGTCTCCGTGGCGCAGGCTCGTCAATCGGACGCGAGGCACCGACCCGTTGTCTCGTGTGGCAAGATCGCAGTGGACGGGCGCCTGAATGCAGGGACACACAAATCCGGGCTGAACTGTGGGTACATGGACCAAACAACAAGCGGCTCACCGATGGCTCAAAGGTTCTCGAAGAATGCACCTGTGAGTAGCAATGGCTCCTTCGGACCCCGTCGGAACCTGGCAGGATGACAAAGGGACCGAGTACAAGGTCTCTCGTGATGGGCCGGCGAGATGGACTGTGGAAACTTGCCGTCCAGACGGCCGGCGCCGTGTAACAAAAGGTTTGCTAAAAGTGTGGGAGGGTGCGGTTTATTGGGGATCGTCCTACTACTTGGACGATTGCCACAAGCGTTGGCTCACCTGGAAGCCGCTGAAGGAAGGAAAATCCGAGTACCACTGGTACGCAGTAGACGATCCGAAGAAGCGCGAGAAGCACTTTGTTGTGAAGGAGCCCCGTGATGAGGACGCCGACAGTCCCAAGGATCGCGAGGTCACACAGACCAAGGATATGGCATCGCAGACCGAATCCGTTCGGCCAGCCGTGGAGATGATTGTGCGGATCACCGGCAAGTGGAGGGATGAGAGTGGCAGCCGCTACGAAGTGGTACCAGACTCTGACTCCACATGCACAGTGGTCACCACACGTCCGACCGGGAGAGTCCTCCGAACAGAGGGGCTAATCCAGTACAAACCAGAGGAGTGCTGTATCTACTGGGGGAACAAGTTTCGCCTTGAGCTGAAAGATAGCCAGAGCTGCGTCTGGGTTCCCCTGCGCAGTGGCAAGTCCTTCTGCTGGCAGGCCGACAGTCCCCGACCGGTGGTGATGCACACGAGCACTTTGCCCACAGCAAGGAACATAGTGGAGGCATCTGCCCAGTTGCAAGACCTCCTAGGCATCTCAAAATCTTCTGGGAACAGCCGCGGTGGTCTCCAGAAGCGGATCTACAACCGCCCGCTGATTTCGAGGAACTCGACTTATAGCTCCTGAACTTGCGGAAGGTGGTGATCGAAGAGCGGATGGGCGTGGCTTCGAATCCGGGCCCGATGCCGGTCTTCTATCGGAGCCACTTCTCTTCCAATCTTCGTGATTCTCGATTGATTTCAATGTGCTAGTGATGCTGTCAATGTTCTTTCCGCTGCACGGAGAGCGTGGTGCAGTGAGATTTCAAAATGGTCGTGAGGAGTCGACCGGGCAGTGATGGCCCAATGATGGCGCACTGCCGTGCTATTATTATCTATCTGGAAGTTGTCTCTTCACTCTTGATTCCTTCCGTTGTTGCAAGTCTGTCAACAGTACGCCATGACATACCATACCATATTACAAGATGAGGACAAGCTCTTAAGATGATTGCACGTTCCACGCCTGGCTCAGCTGACGACGTTTCACTGAGGCTGCCGGCTTTCTCAAGTCCTGGCCGCCCCTGGGTTCTCAGACACAGTGACGCACGCAAGGAAAAAAGTTGCAGTGAGCTGCTCATGCCATGGGAAGCATAAGATTGAGTCTGCAGCTTGGCAGGTCCACGGAGGAAGCCGAGGAGGCAGAGGACAAGGAGGAGCCAGAGCCAGAGAGCAACGTATCGAAAAATGCCTCTTTTGCTCGTCTTTCGGCAGCGCCAAGGCCGGGCCAATCTGGCGGTGCCCGCGCCGCGAAGCGGGCGCGCCAGCGGGAACGGCGGAAGCTGGGGAAGGCAGGGCCCGGCTTGGCGAGCAGCGAACGGTTCGTGGCTCCAGGGTTGCACTGTGTCACTATGTTGCAGTCGCCGCCATCGGCTCTGAAGCTGGTGTTAGAGGACCCACGTCAAACTGTTGCTCTGCTGGTCGAGTTGTTTGGTTAATTAGGGATGTTAACCTAGCTGTGGGCCTGCAGCGATGGCTGCATGCTGGTGCCGGTCTCAGAAGCAGTGAGATAAAGCGAGGGCTGCCGAGGCCTTAACTTGCCCTAACGAGGTCCGAGGCTGCTGGCTGGCCGCGATTGCGGCGAGTGCCGGGGCTGATCCGTCAGCCAGGACCTGGGACCTTGCGCAGCCGTGTGGGGGGGGGGGCGGGGTGGGGCCTCTAAGCGCTGGAGGATCAGAGGGTGATTTTTGAAGGGATTCGATCCGAGGCGAGCGCGGAGGACCTTGAATTCTCGGAGGTGCTCCAGGAGGCCAACAAGCTGATCTGAGATTGGAACGTTCCCAAACTAGATTAGCTGTTCAGAGTCACAGAGTTCCTCAGGTTGCGAAGCGGCCACCGGCCCTCGCTAAAGTTCGACGAGCTGCGAGAAGACATGATGCAGTGCAAGAGCAGGCGGGCACGTGCTGGCCTACGAAGTCTTTACGGGGTCCTTATGCAGAACGTGCCGGGCCGCATGCGTTTCAGAGAGCGGCCGAGACTGAATCGAGCAAGGGATGTCTGCCCAATCCAGGCTGAACATCTCGCGTAGATACAGCCCCAGCCCGTTCTGAAGCTTCGGTGCAGTGCGACCTGCCGCGGGTTCCGGCGCAGCGCTTCCACTCCTGGGCTGAGGCTTCATGTGGGACGGGGTATGGTGCAGCATGATGGAAGTGCGAAAGAAGTGTTGCTGGTCAGTTTGCTGGTCAGTTTCGCCACAGCAATCGGACATCAGGACATCTGGACCCCAAGGCTCCGCCCAACGCCTCCTCTAACCTTTCTTCGTTATTCCGCTTTTGGGGAGTGTTGGGGTTAGGGATGAAGTGGATCCGCAGATGTGGTACTCGGACTTTGGCCTTGCATGCTGTTGAACCAGCAATTGCTCGACTTCTCGTGATTCCGGTGCTGCAGTGGTGTGCCCGCCTTTGCTCAGTGCACATGATTTACTCGAACTAGACTGGAACCCTTGTCACGTGCCCGCCAAGCGCGTCGCCACCAAACAGCAAAGCACAGGTGGCTGCATCCTTGAAGCGGCACGAGAGGCCTGTGATCATCAGTGGTCTCTCCAGCCACCTGGCCAGGAGTGGCATCGAAGTCCTCTGTGCCGTCACTGCTGTACTCGTGCCGTCCAACTGCAAGGCCTACCTGTGCTGAACCTGGACGAGCACGGTGACGAGGTCAGTGTGGACATGTGCAAGGTCCCTTAAGCATCTTGGAAGGTGTGCTGACCGTGCAATATCACATGTCCGTGGCAAGCGTTACTTCTAGTCTGCTCCCTGCTACAACGCCTACTAGCACGCTTGCCTGCAACCATGACCGGCTGTAGAGACGGGAACCTGAGCTTTCACTTTCTGAGGGCCGCCTCGCGAGCAGCTTTGTTCTAGGTCTGAGATTCGTTGAGAGCTGCACAAGTCTCCGAGACTTCCATCACCAGTATCTCGCACCAGGACTATCCCATCAACAACGGTCAATTTGGACCCGGGAAGGCGGGCCTTAAAGATGGACGAGCTTGCGGGACGGTCTCAGTAGCCGATAGTAGCCGATCTGCCTCCGCATGACTATTGGCGAGTCAGGAGTAGCGTAGAGTGGCAGGCTCAGCGCAGCATCGCCCTGGAGCGTCCGAGCCTTAGACGCAACAAGTGTCGACGTTAGCAAGGATGTCGACCTGCGTCGTTTGTGGCCGTCCGTTCGATTCTCAACCATGACGCCATGCCCTTCGGAGACTGTATGAACAGCAGCACTCGCCTCCAGCCTGCATTGCAGCTCAGCCTGTGCAAGCGTTGCAAATGGGAGCTTGATGGCCAACAGCTAGTAGCTAGTCGCAGCTAGTCCAAACCGAGCAATGCTGCGTCAACAAATTGCCCAGGAAACAAAAAGCCATTACGATGCAATCAACTCACCGCAAAAACAACCCAATCATTTGAGTGCGAAATGTCTGACAGCGTACGGTCGTGCTATGTCGTGCTTGATTTGTAGTCTTCTGTATGCATGTCTTCCATTGCTTTCCGAGGATATTTGCGAGGGAATGCCTCGAGTTTCCACATCTTCGCTATCAACAGGACCGTTGGGTATTCGTGATGTGTTAGGAATCGGCACAGTTTCCTTCGCACATTGCTAGATTGCTATCAGTGACCGACAATTGGCCGACATGGTCCCATGCTGGTTCGGAGCGGTGCAGGCCGCAGCACGGGCTGCGCCTGGAACCGTTCTTGCTCGATCAGGCTTCAGTTTGCGTTGCATTGACGGGTGCCGAGAATTGTTGAATCTCTGACAATGTATGCAAGGTAAGTTGTCTTGCCGTGTCTGGTCCAGTTTCAGAAAGCGCAGAGGCGCTAGATCCTGCTGAGCGGTTTGCCCTTAGAGTTGATGCTCTCTTAACGGGAGAGCCATCAAAAGCCACAGAGAGCGGGACCCCCCGACCACAGGCCCGCGCTCGTGCCGCGGGAGCGGTGGGCGATGGCCTGGCCGATCTCGCGGCGCGCTGGGTTTTCTCCCTTGGATTGCAGGCGGCGGTTGCTCGATTCGCTTCCTTTCCTGTTTGGGGCCGACTTTTGGCAGACGAGAGGCTTCCAGTGTGAACCGGCATTCACATGAAGCCGCGATCTGAGTCAAATTGCAGCTTCCCACAGAAGTGGTGCAATACAGAAATCGATTTAGAGTTGAGCGAGCTGTTTAGCGTTGGACTCCATTTCTACTGAGTCTATTAAGATGAGGGCAACCTTCGCGAGCCTTTGCACCGAGCCCTGAGGAGTCCTGGCTGATCCTTTTCCGTGGTCGGCTAGATCCCAAGCAGAACGGCCTGTGTTCGTCTAAGGTTCCGCAGAACCTAAAGGAACGGCATGTATGAGCCATTGCTGTAGCATAGCATGTAGCTGTCCATGCACACCCGTTTTGCCGTATTTAGCCGCTCTAAGGAAAGCGTGGTGGATCGGCTCGGCCTGAGGCCCGGTCTTGCGCCATGGAGCCTGGCCATTCCATCAAGGCTGCAGGATAAGAAGAGTTTGAGGAGTTAGGGTAATTTTGAAGAAGCCTCCAAGGGCACGGACAGCTTCCGCGGATGGGAGGCCGGGGCCGGGGTCGGGTTGGATTCCCAGAAGGGCCATAGGGCCCAAGCCCTCGCGCCCATGCGGTGCAGGATCCGTGCGGCGCGCTGGGCACAGCGCCACCTCCAGGCGTTGAATTCTGCGTGGCTCGGCCTGGAGAGCAGTTTCAGCCGACTTGCGCATTCATGCCCTCAGCGTGATTCCGACGACCGACAGTGATGTGGTTGCGATCGGCCTGGAGCCCTGAAGCTTCAAAGCTGAGGTGCAGCGGCCCGGTGAGGCGGGAAATCTTGCGCTTCATGTGATTCCGGCCTTGCCTCCATTGCCTGACAATCAGCCGCCACTCCCTTGATGTCACGTTCGGAGTTCAGGTCGTGTACATCGGTACACACGTAGATCACGCGACTTGCAACATGGACCCCCTGGTCCTTGGTGCCGGGTTGCCCAGATTGCAGGATTGCCGCCGTTATGTGGCCACGTGCTGTAGCGCCCTTAAAAGCACACTGACAAAAGTTCGGGGGAGGGAAAGGTTTTCAGCGAAGCCCACTATTCTAAATGGAAATAGAGAAGGGGATCCAAACCGAACTCATACCCTCAACCCTAAGGGCCCTAAAGTCTCAAAGAGGATATGGGCATTTGCCAGCTTCAGGTTGGCGGCCAAGGCTCTCGGGCTGCAGGGACCTCGGTGTCCTGCTGCCTCTGCCACACTTCGCAGACTGGCATCAGTTGCTGTAAATGAGAAATATGGGTAGTTCTTTAACTTAGGGTCCCTTGCTTAGGTCCCCAGTATCGTACGGAACCCTTATAAAAAGGACCCTGAAAGGAACCCTAATTTAGGGATCTACCCATCTGTCAGAGCGTGACACATTTATTTGGGCAGAGTTTTGAGACGGTGTAGTAGTGATGGTTTACCCAACTGCATGTGATCCGCGCAGCTGACCCAGGATTGGCCTCTGGTCGTCAAAGCTGTGCAAGAAGGCGATGTCGAAGCTGGAAGCCTAGATCGGGGCTCTTGGCCTCATCTTTGGAGTTCTGTACAGTTCCGTGGAGGCTTAGGTTAGGAGGAGAACCAGAATAACCAGAGTAAGGGCCGGGCGTGGGGGTCCGTGACTGAAGGAGTCGTGAGATCAGATCAGGCCCTTCACGAGCTACTCCCTGCCGGTGATCTTCGAGCTCTTCGCGCACGCACGTCGCAACTGGGACAGCAGATGGAAGACAGCACCGCGTAGAACTTGCCAGGTTCTACACCTTCATGTGTAAACGTCATTTCACAGTTTCTGCGAGTTGCTGACACCCGGAGACCTTGTAAAGGAAGAGCTCCCTGTGACTGAGGCGAGGGCACTCGGCTCTCCACGTGGCGGCTGCCTTCGGCCGTGACAACTCCGTTGCAGAGCTCTTGGCCAGGTACTGACTCGCCTCCTTTCTGTTGAGCTGGGCTGATGATGGTGGTGTTCTACAGGCATCGCACCTCCGTGGTTCATTTAATCTTAGATGCCAGCGTCATGGCTCGATTTGGTTCGGAGGTGAGTGGGTCTTTCGTCTCTCTCTCTCTCTCTCAACTTATCTTCGTCATTCTTTCTCTTTCGTTCTTCGTCCTCTTTACGATGCCCCTCTTTCCGCGTCTTTGTCTTCTCTCTACACTGCTGGCTTGAATCGGGTATGTGATCATCCCCAGTGCCAAGCCCAACATTCTAGAATGGACACGTCAGAACTTGATGGCGGCCGTGATCGCTTGTGGTACTACGCAGCTTTGACAATCGTCGGATCTGAAGGCAACGGAGGGCCTCAGCTGACCTTAAATGATTTCACAGTCCATCGCCGAGAAGGTCAAGATGTGGTGCCCGATTACCCGGCAGAATCCATATCTTCAGTGCAAAGGCGAGGCGAGCAAATGTCAAGCACAGAGATGCAGCAGGCAGGGTGCAGCTCGCGTTGATAATGCTGACTTCGGGAGTTCGGGAAAATCCGGTACTCGAGAGGTGCTGATGCATAGCTCTCGGCGACCCTAACCTCACCCAACAACCCGAAATACATGTGTGTGCTGCTGGTTGTGTCCAGAGCAGAGACCCTGGAGTCCTTAGAGCCCTAGAGCCTATGCCTGAACGCAGGGCTTACAGCGCTCCACGCTGCCTCGGACGCTGGCCACCTCGGGGCGGCTAGGCTTCTGCTCCTTGGCCGTGCCAGGCGCTTGGACTAAAACGGCCCAAGGTCTCTTGCGCTGAGTGCAACTAATCCCAGGCTGATGCTCTTGCGCGCGATCGGCAGGGCAAGCAGTGAAGCCGGCTGTCATTGTGTCGCTCTGCGATCTGACTCTGGAGCTGTGGGGAAAGTGGCTTGCGCCAGGCCCCTCCACAAAGCGGCAGCTGCAGGTCACGTCGCCACTCGGCAAAGCCAACAGGTGGTTGTCACTGACACTCCGAAGGATCCGGCGGAGCTTCCCAGCTGCGCTTGAAAGCTGTCAGGCATTGGTCTCCCTGCTTCTGTCGCATGGCAACGTTACGGCTTCCTCAAGGTCGCAGGCGTAGAGGGTGCGGGGTGGGTAAGTGGGTGCGTTCATAAACAATCCATACGGGTTAGTTCAATCGTGTTTTAGGTGCCATGAACCACAGGTTTGACTCGGAGGCTCTCGGGGTCAACTTTCAGCTTCAGCAGCCGCGTTCAAATGTGAGCTTCATTCACAAAAGTATGCTGGCATGCTGTGAGACGTCAGTGTCAGTGCCGTTGTAGTTTTTACTGCCGTTTGTACTCATGCCGCTGTTGCACATATGGCCATCGACTATCATGTCATTTTGCCACTACGTCCTTGCGTCATGAATCACCCACATCAACTTATGCAACCAATGTGCTATTCTATTCCCCTTTTACATCCCTCTATTCTTTGTCACATTTTCCTGTTTCACTTTGCTGCGATATTCTTCCACAGCTCTATACTGTCATGCCATGAAAATGGTTGCTGAATTCCACTGCCCGGGCAGGAGCAGGCTCTACACGCTGGGGCGGGACACTGCAGGCGCAGTGTGACAGCAGCCTTTTCCGTGGGTACATGCCGTAGAGGCTTGGTGCAAGGAAGTTACGTCAGCACTGAATGGCAAGATTGGGAACCCTAAAACCCAAAACCCTAAACCGCCTAAACCCTAAACCCTAAAACCCAAAACACAAAACCCAAAACCCTAAACCCTATTGCGTTGTTTTGATGGTTTTTCTTTCTTGCGCAGGGTTGTGCAGCTGCTCCTCCGTGCGCGGGCGGATTCGTCCGCCAGGGACAGGGAAGGCGTGCAGCCGCTGCATTGGGCCGGGAGCTCAGGGATGCTCTGAAGGTGTCGACAGTCGGGTTGGGTTTCAATATCGAGGCCTCGTAGTCCTCATGACACGCCCGCACGTGAACTACACCAGTCCCCATCAAAATCATGATCGTTTCCTATCCTGGTGAAATTCTTGTTGTTCGTGCTCGTCGTCTTCCTTTCGCCGTCGCCATCAGCATCACCGCAATCCACTGCAAATGTCTAGCATGCGAGCACTGCTGCAATCTGCTGCAATACTTACGCCTCGGCGACGACGATGATTGGTGCAACAGCACCTACAGTGATGTCTGAGACACAAAGCAACGACGACAACAAAGCGGCTGCTGGTGGTGGTGCTGCTGCTGTTGCTTCTGGTCTTGCTCTTTTCCATTCTTTTCCTATGCATCCAACTACGAGTCGTGCTCGTAGTACTGCATCTACGGCAGTAGCAGAACCACCACCAACGACGACGACTGCTGCTGCTGCTCCTACTGCTTCTGCTCCTGCCCTGCTGCTCTTGCTCCTGCT
Source organism: Symbiodinium sp. CCMP2456 (assembly GCA_905221635.1). Classification (NCBI taxonomy): domain Eukaryota; class Dinophyceae; order Suessiales; family Symbiodiniaceae; genus Symbiodinium; species Symbiodinium sp. CCMP2456. Next base: position 65,408 of record CAJNDV010010502.1, read on the forward strand.
CCTGCTACCTCTCCTGCTGCTACTGCTGCTGCACCTGCTCCGGCTCCAGATGCTAGTGCTGCGGCTACTGCTACAGTACAACTGCTGCTGCTACTACTTCCACTGCTACAGCTACTACTCCTCCTCCTGCTCCTTGTCCTTCTGCTGCTGCTGCTGCTCCTCTTACTCCTCCGTCGTGTACGCTACGACTTGGACTGCGGCCACGACTGCCCCTGCTGCTCCACTCTGCCGAAGTGCGGAGGCCGCGGCCTCCGGCAGCGTCTGCGCTCTGCAGCGGCTCCTGAACTTCGGGGCCGGCATCTTAGGATGATGTATGAATGCGATCTTACGTCGTCTTACAGTGTCTTTTCAGATACTGGTCGTACAATTGCATATAAAACGCCCCCTAAGACATCTAAGACCTGATGGTTCTGAAGCCCGTGTTCTGCATTTACAGTACAGTCTGTTGCCGCACCCAGTGAGGCATCGCTGGTTTCGGCAGATACTGTTCATGGCGGCCCCCTACTCGGACCACCATTCTTGATGTCCTTCCTGTTCTTCTAGACGTCTGGGCAAAGGCGAGCCCCCGCAGCATTTTTTCACAGCGGATGTGACTTCAGTCTGTCAGAGACGCAATGCGAATGCAAGTCCTGCAAGCTATTGTAGCTTGTAGCAGACCCAACAGAACGAAGTGACGATCAGCCAGGCATAATGACTCACGAGTTACAAGGCCTGTCATTGGTACTTGCTCGCAGTAGCAGCTCAGCTCATTGTCCGTGAAGCCTCGCCTTCCGATTGAAGATGAATGGCGACACAGAGGGCACGTTGCTGCCTGAGCAGTGCCAAGGCCGGCGATTCGGAGCAAAGACGGCAAAGCGCGTGAAGACATGTAATTTTGTGGGCATGAAATTGCTTTGCAGGTGCGGCAGCTGTTGATGCCACGCTGCTTCCCCAGTCCGTGGATCCAAGCCCGGCTCCTGCCCCTAACTCCGCCCCCGCTGCGCCCGCTGCGCCTGCTGCAGTGGCAGCGGTGGCCGGTTCGGACTCCGAGATCTCCTGGAATCTGACGCAGTCCGACCCACCCCCAGGGGCAGATGCCACCTTCTGGCCTGAGCAGAAACAGTTGGAGCAGAAGAGCCGGCAGGAAGCGGAGAAGGACCTGAATGACCTGACCTCCCCTCCAGGGGAGGATCCGCGGAGTGAGCCGCGGGAGCCCAGCCCGGAGGCCGACGCCTGGGCGGCGGGGCTCCGTGGTGGCTCCGAGGACAACGCCAGCGCAGACCCTATGGTTTTTGGGAAGCCAAAGCCGCGTGCTCGCAAGCCCAGCAAGGGCGAGGCCACAAGGGCGCCAGAGATTGTGCTTGTACAGCGGGAAGAGCTGCAGGCGGAGGTGAACTGCTGGGAGGCTGGCCTTCGGGGTGGTGAGGAGAAGATGGACGCGATGGTTTTTTCCAATCCCCATTTCCGCAAAGGCAAAGACGGCAAAGAAGCCAAAGCGGAAGCTCGGCCCCCGCGCAGCCCAAGCAAGGCCAAGGCCCTGCAGAGTCCGATGGACTCGCCGGTTCGGCCCAGGAGCCCGGCCCTACCCGCACCGAAGCCCAAGGCCCTGCGCTCTCCGCAGCCTTCCGCCAGGCTGGGAAGGTCAGAGGTGATCCGGTGACGTCGGTCCTTGATAGTGGGTTTAGGGTTTAGGGTTTAGGGTGACTAGGCCACTAGGCGTTTCTTGGCACCTGCGTGACAGGTCAGCAGATCGCGAAGAGGTGGTTCCGGCGCAGATGCGGCGAAGTCGCTCGCAGCCGCCTGACCCCGCCAGGCAGATGCCTGAAGTTCCGCGGCAACGTTTGTCTCAACCAAATGCAGATCGCCCAACACGAAGTCCAGGCCAGCTGCCACACATCGAGCCCAATGATCAGACGCGGGCCGTGAGGTCTGTTTCAAGGGCACCGCCGGAGGCCACGCCATCCCCGCCCAAGCCCAGTCGCGCGCAGTCTGTCAGTGCGCCACGGAGGGTCGCTTCCAAAGAGGAGGGTGGGCGCCAGATGTTCGACAAGAACGAGCTGAGATCCATGCACAAGTCCATGTTCGAGGCTGCCATCGCACGACGACGATCGCAACTGCTATCCAAAGCTGATGCAGCGGAGCAGTCGGAGCTGGAAGCCACCCTTGCTGTGGTCCAGGTCTACCTGCGCAAGAGGCCGATTTCGGAAAAGGAGTCGCAGGTCCGAGGGGACTATGATGCCCTTACTGTAGTGCCAAGAAAACCGGTCTCGAAGGAGGTGGTGCTGCACAACTGTCAGTTTCAGGCAGATCTGAAGACACCTTTCATTACCCATGCGCACTTTGGCTTCGACTGCGTTTTTCCAGAAGAGTCTTCCAACGAGGAGGTTTACGCTCAGACAGCCGAGCCACTGGTACAAATTGCCCTGAACGGTGGCATCGCCACCATGTTCATGTTTGGTCAGACAGGGAGCGGAAAAACGTTCACCATGACTGCCATTGAGGAGTTTGCGGCGAGAGACATCTTTGCCAGAACTGCAGAGGCTGCAGACGACTTCATGTCTCTGCAATTCTACGAACTGCGTGGAAACCGCTGTTTCGACCTGCTCACCTCTGCTGCCGCCGCCCGAGACACGCGTGCGGCAGCGCGAAACCGTGGAGCCCAGGCTCCGGAACTGCGCCTAAGAGAAATGAAGGACGGAACTTACGTGGCGGATGGGGCCCTGGTGATGGGCCCTACGTCTCCGGAAGACCTCTGCACCTGGATGCGGAGAGCTCACGCTTGTCGTGCAACTTCAGCTACGGAGGCCAATGATGTGAGCTCGCGAAGCCATGCCGTTTGCATGCTTCGCTTCGCACAAACTGGTGGCCAGCTCCTCCTGATCGATTGTGCCGGCACGGAGCGAAGGCAGCTCGGCAAGGGAGCAGCTTTGTCTGGGATTGTCTCACGACCTTGGATGGGGGCTGGTCTGAATCGTTCCGAATCCTTGAACCTAGCCTTACTTTACCTTCGGCACAAGCCCCACACGAGCTTCCAGCCTAGGAAGGATGCCATGTATCACTCCAAGGAGCGACAGCAGGAAGGAGCGCCTGGGCTTCTCTAGCCTTACTGACCCCTTGCTTTGCGTGAGGTCCGTCTTGCGTAGATGAGTCAGATGTGAGGATGTCGTCGTTGTTGCAGTCCTTGCCATTGTCCTTGTCCGTCTTCTCCTTCTTGGTGGTGATGGTACAATAGTGGTGGTTGTTCTTGCACCCAGGCGGAAATCAACGCCTCGCTGCACGCCCTCAAGGTGCCGGGCTTCGTCAATAGCCCCGCGAGGTTTGTGGAATAATGTGGAAAATAATCTCCGATGGTGTGGATGCTGATATTATTGAAACCTTTGATTCTTGCGGTCATGGATCTTGCCACCCGAAGGAGTGCATCCGATACTTCACCTCCCAGGGCTCCGTGCCATCGCACATCTTCCGTGCTTCCTCGCTCACCAAGTGCCCCGGCTCTTAACTGTCTTGCCAAATAGCCGGAATTCGGTAAACGGACCATTGATGCGCTTGGCAGAGTTCCTGCTCTGCTCCAGGATCCTGGCTGAGTCCTTTCTTCGCACACGTGCAGCGCGCTTGGCAGCCCCCCGTCTGAATGGCTTACACGGGTGTGCCCAGTCCAGAGGGACAAGGAGTATGAGTGGTGCGCCCTCGCACCGGGCTGTGGTATTGTGGACAAGTCGCTGTTAATGTCTGCAGCACCTGCTGTAACAATAACCCTTCATGGGCTCGATGTGTCGTTTGACCTCATTGTTGCATCGAGAGACGTGATGTTTGTACGCCGGTCAGTGGAAGCACTCCAGTTGCTTTGGGGCCGTGCGCAACAGGCTTCGGATGCGAGAAGCGAGCTGCAAGAGGAAACTTTCAGAACGGGGGTGGCCGAGGTCATCTGCACGGCCTCACCTTGCGCTTCAGACACGGAGCACACACTGTCTACACTGCGGACGGGTGTGCCTCGGCAGCGAAGGGACACACCGATGCAATGGTGGTAAGGCCAAGACGCCAGAAAATCCTACTACCAGTAGTAGCACATAGTTTGTAGCACTCAGCTACATCAGCGCAGGTTCGGAGAGTCCTACACATACATGACTGCATTCTGCCAAAGATGTGTCGGATGTCAAGCTGGCTGACGGAGCACAGAAGCCAGTACACGTGGAGACCGTTCAACAGAACAGAAACACGGCGTCTGAGAATGTGATTCCTGATGGGCTTAACTGATAGATATCGTCTGCAGGCTCTGAGCTTCTCACTCATCACACCTAAACCCTCAGAATCCTCCATCGAAGCCGTAAGCGGGACCCGAATATAGAACCCGGGAGTCTCCCTTAAGGGAACTCTCGCCGATCTCGCTTTGGCGGCCACGGAGGTCTCGCTGTGCACCGCCGGCTCCGAGCGGGAGGATCGCGAGCTGATCCTGGAAGGCTTCGGGTTTAGGGTTTAGGGTTTAGGGGTTTAGGGTTTAGGGTTGACATCTACCAACATGTGGGTGGTTGTCAAAATTATGGTCCCCTTTTCGGTCCTTATTATAATACGGCACCTAATATTTAGGGTACCCCAAAAGGGACCATAATTTTGACAACTACCAACATGTGTTGTAAGTTACAGTATACTATTACCACAAACTGTAAGGTATGATAATATGCAATATAGTATACCATAGCGTACGTTTGACGTAGTATAATATGCTCTCTTGTTCTCTAGTCCTTAACTAAGGGTTGATGTGGGGCATATTAGGAATTTCCTGACATTTGAAGAGCGCACGATGGCAAACAGCAGTGGTCAAGAGTTGGTGTAGATTATAAGACGGTAGCTCAGAAAGTCTTTGACCCCAAAATAATCTCAAAGTTAGTGGGGTCCTTGTTCTATGTAATTGCCGCCCGAGTAGGGTACCCCTAATCGTGCGAACTCCCTACACGCTGTGGTGGCTCTAGAACTCTAAACCCTATAAGCCCCAAACGCTATAAACCCTAAACCCTATAAGCCCTAAACCCAAGAAGCCCTAAACCCTACGAGCCCTAAACCCTAAAAGCCCTAAACCATCTAGCTCCGCTTCGACGTGGTCAGGTATTGAGCGGCGGCAGCGCGTCCCCCACCCGAAGTCCTGGGATCCGGAGGCCGCACCTCCCTGATCGCCAGAATGTGTAATGACATTTGTCTTTGTCTTTAAGTCAGGGGCTTGATCCATAAATAGTATGGCCCAAGCCCTTTTGGAAACTCCCCTCCCTTAACAGCCAGGCTCTTATCTGGGGTCCTCGTTGTTGGCTACAAGTTTACATTTTTGTTATAGTAAAACCCAAATAGGATTGAACATGAGCATGTTCAAAATAGCCCCAACAGGGAACCAGCTATAGAATTAGATCCTTTTGGCTCTAAAGAGACCCCTTTTGAACCATTAAGTTAAGACGCAGAAAGGCCCTGGTCTGCCAGGCAGTCAGGTCTTGGCTCGGCTCTGTCTCGGAGGGCGCCTTCCAAGATGTTCTGGAGATTCGTTTTTTTTTTTTTTCGGAGGTGTTTTAGGGGTTTAGGGGTTGGGACGCTTCAGGATTCTACGTTGCAAGGGTTCTAATGGTACGAGCTTAGGGTTTGAGATACGTAGCACTATTGATGACAATCATACTGTATCGATAGGCAACTCTGATCGGTGATACAAGGATACAGCAACAGTGCTGCAGTGGGAGTAGCAATGAAGTAGGGTGAGCTGCACCCTTTGAGGAGCAGCTGCCGACGAACTTCACCGGGCAGATGCTTGCATCCCTTCTGCAAACTTGTTTCGCGCTTTATTAAGGCATGAAAGCCTCCTCCTCCTCCTCCTCCTCCTCCCCTTCCTGCTCCTCTTGCCACGCCACCGCCGCCAGCACCACCACTGCCGCCACCCCACAACCTCCGCCACCCCACTACCTCCTCCACCACCCCCGTCAGCATTGAAGCTTGACAACTTCACTAAACACTAGCCAAAGTCTGGTGGGGAATGTTGCATTGCAGTAATACTTTACACCCATGTTGGTCGAGTCATCCTCAGGTGCGTGTGACAGAGGCGCGCTGCTCGCAGCTCTGTGGCGGGAACCCACATCGAGGTAGCTTCCACCAGATTGCTGCGTTCAGAGAGCTAAATGCTTTGGTGGACGAAGTGTCCACGAGGTAGTGCACCGTTGCTGGGAGCTAGTGAATACAAAGATGCAGCATGATGACCGCTCGAACACGTCACGCCAGTGAGTGTTGCCGGGGGGCCTCTGTAAGATGATTTCAAAAAGGCAATACGATGTAGTAGCGGAGCATGTTACAGCTATGAGTAATCAGAAGTTGCCAGAATAGTATTCATTACAGCATCCACTCCACACGAACGAAGCTCCGGCCGATCGGGGAGCGAGCGTAGTAGTAGTGGACAAGGTCTTGAACATTTTTCTTTGGTGTTGAGGAATGGAAGCGGTTGGTTTCGTTCGGTCTCCGCAGCTCAGAAAGCCACTTTCGATGCGACGGTAGATCGTTCTCCTAAGAAATTGGGCATCCCCTAAACCCTGAACCGCTCAATGAAGGCAAAGAGCTCTTCGACTTGCTCCACGCAGAGATGCGCCGGGCCGGCTGAGATGCGCCAACGCGGTGACCATCACATCTTGATACACATTCGACAAGATCCATGTGTTCTACCCTGCAAACCTGACATGTCCTGAGCCCAACCCAGCATGCCTTAGCCCAAAGTAGGCTGACAGAGATGCCCGGGTCAGCGCGAGACAACAAAGGGGCTGTTGTCGGACCTTTAAGCCTTTGGGCTAAGGCTTCACTGTCAGGGCGGCTTGGAACTCTTGCAGAGCCAAATGTATTCCTCAGCTTGAGTGCTGGGGCGGGGCGCTCGCCTGGCTCCCGACCTGCGCAGAGACCCTCCTCCGAGGCCAAGCCGTTCATTGGGCAGCAGCCAACGGCCACCGGAAGCTTCTGCCGGAAGCTCCGTTCTTGCTCAGAGACTAAGAGGTCGAGGCAAGTGTGGGTGGAGGTCGCTTTTGCCTTGAGCTCAGGTCAAAGCTCCTTGAGCTGCGGGCCACGCCTTGGGACCAGGATGCGCAGGGAAGCAGGCTGAGCAGCTTCAGAATCCCGAAGCCCTCCCCCACTTCTGAGGTGACTGATGTTGTGCTCTGGGGCTAGGGCGAAGATTAGGGCGAGAGGCTTCACCCTGGGTTGTGGTGAGCTGCAGAAGCAGCGCAGCATGCAGTCAGTCATGCAGAGCCGATGCGCGCCGCGAGCTTTGCACACGACCAGACGAGTCAGTTGGGGCCCTTGTTACCATTGTTGGTCCTAAGTGCAAGACTGCTCTCAAGTTCTCTGTGCCATCATAGAACAAGCTTGATACGTCTCATGCGAAAATCTTTCTCTTCCGCGCAAGGCCCTTCCACTGGGCTGCAGCCAATGGGCAGACTGCTGCAGCTTGAATCTGTTTGTCTATTTGTACCCATAGGCCCCATAGTAGTTCCTTTCTGGGATTACCTTACAGGATTCTAAATATGAATCCCCAAAAGGAACTACTATGGGGCCTATGGGTAAGCAGCGCCAGGACTTCAAGGTTCCAGGTTAAGGCCAGTTTAGTTTGAAATCTCGCGTTTGTGGTCACAGCGCCGACGGGGAGTTCCAAACAGGCCTATGTGGCCGTCCTATAAATTGTTCAGCCTTTCTCGAGCGCACGTACGGTAGGAGCTCGCACGGTGCGAGCTTTTGTTTTGTTCTTCTAGGTCCCTCCGATCTCAAGCGCCCGCCGAGGTTGCGCAGTATTTAAGACACTTGATGCTGGCTGAGGCTTAGCTCCAAAGTCTCACGTACAGCCCAAGGAGCGAGAAAAAAGGTTGACCAGTGGGACGTTGTGGTGCTTTGTGCGGTTTGTTGCGGGCATTTTGGTTGATGCTGCTGCACTTTGGTCCGCGACGCGGACGACACCAAGGGTATCGGCTTGCGTTCCGCACTGCAGGGTCACACTCTGCAAAGTCACGACTGAATTCGCCCTAAAAGTCTGCACACCTAGAATTGAATTGTAGCCCCATCAACGCCTGAACCCCTTAGCCTTAGCCGCTCTCTGCCAGGCTTTGGCACGCGGTGAGGCCGTGGAAGAGCTCGCTGCGGCTTGGGACCCGGAGCCGGGATGTTCAAAGCCGTGTCGGCTTGAGGTTTCGCTGAGGAGATCAGTCTTCTGAACAGCCGCGCCACGGGCTTGTTGGAGCTTTTGCTTTCATGCTCCGATCCGGCCAGGCGAAGGGCGTGACTGTTCCGGCGCAAAAGAGGGATCGGCCGTGACCTCGGCTCGATTGCACTGCCGGCTTTCCTCCCTGCTCGCGAGTTTTCCCGAGGCCAAAGCAGGCATCCGAGGCGATGGAGGCATCTGGCGGAAGTCGCTGAGGGGGTCCATGGGGTGGATAGCAAGAATATGGATGAAAGTAACTGCTACTTGCAGTCATGCTGGCAGCATGCTCACACAGGTATCACGTTCGTTACCCGTGATCTTCCTCAGAAGAGAGATTTAAAGAACAGCCCCAACGTGGCCGAACAGACAGACTTGACTTAATGTCAGAACAAAGAATGGCAGCATGGCAGCCTCAGGCAACATGCACAGTCAGGCAGCCGAAGTGTGAGGCAAGCAAGTGATGCGGTGGCTGCCATCACACCCAACACGATGATAAGGACTATAAGTGTACAGGATGGATGAAGATGTCTGGTGATGGTGATTGCTGTCCTGCATCACCCTAAACCTGAAAGTTGAGTGTGCCCTAAACTTCACCCTAACAAAGAACCATAAACTCATAAAGCCCAACCCGGAGGCGCCAGAGGCTTTGGAGCTGGTGCTAGTGCCGGGCAAGGCCTCAGAGCAAAGTGCGGTGCTCAGAACTGGGGGAGCTGCACCATAATTGGGAGTTTCCAAAAATTAGGGTACCTTATTTTGGGGTCCTTATACTTATAATAAGGATCCGAGTATTTAGGGTACTATATTAGGGTCCCCTATTTTCGGAAACCCCCAATTAGTTGCTACTAAGGGTTGTCTGCAAGGGGTGACTTCCAGGATATACCACGCGACCACAAGGATTACCACAAGGGGCTGGGCTGAGGTACTCCAAGGTGCTTTTTTTGGTGCTGTTCTTGTTCTCGTGCTATGCAGACTCACTTCTCACTCAGTTTCTGCGCACTGTCTAAGACAGGGGCCCGCAACTTGTATGTCTCAGAGCACCGGCTAACATAAAGTCGTTGTATGCTGCTTCTTTGTTGCTATCCCTCTTCTTGTGAGTAATGGTCAAGCCTCATATCGCCTTTCCATTGCCAAGATCTTCTTTCGTTCATGGCCCAGGCCCTGACCCTGGGTTTGACAAGTCACCCAAGAGAGCCCTTGAGACGGCCGCCGCGCAGGCCAGAGGTTCGGGGCTTCAGGTCTCTAAGGTAACGGGCGTGTAGAGAGCAGGAGGGAAGCTGAAGTGTCTTTGTGTTAGCTTCCGTTTTTGTGTCCCTGTGGCTTTAAGTCATATTCTTAGGGTAGGGGGTGACCGTACTGTGAAGGCTAACAATACTCGGACAGTGGCCTGTCTCTTGGTCATATCACAAGATCACCCGTCTGTCGTTCTTGTTGTTTTTTCTGGACGTCCTTGTCAACGTCGTCGCAGTGCGCCATAACCCCCAGCTTTATCGTTGGGCACTCCTCTGCGCCCTGGACAGGCGGCTCCCAATGCCATGGTGAGGGAGGTGAAGCCGGCAGAGCCTGCAGAGGAGTGGGCCTTTGCTTCATCACCACCTTATCTGGGCTTATTGGTGAACCATCATGATGATGATAATGATGATGACAACGATGCTAATGGTGTTGCTGTTGTTGATGAAGGAGAAGAGGACGATGATGACCTTCATCTAATGGCAGTGGTAGTGATGCTGCTCATTAAATAGTGGTGGTGGCATTGCCGGGGCAGTGGCGGTGGTGATGGGGGGTGGGGGTGGCGGTGGTGGCGGTTGGCGGTGGTGGTCGTGATGATGGTGGCGCTGCTGTGATGATGGTGGCAGTGCTCAGAATTATTGTGATGACGAAGTTGATCATGATTAAAACGGCGACCCATGGCAATGGTGATGACGGTCTTTATTCCGGCTTGCTGGTGGGTGCGCAAACAAGACTTAGTGACTTAGTGTTCGCCACAGGGATAGGTCCTAAGGTGACATTATCTGATTCCCAGCTGTTCCTTCCCACTCTCGCACTGCAGGAAGTACTACAGACCTGAAGTGAGACCTGCATGTCCCCGTTACCCGGAAGCTATGCTTGCAACTGTCGCTTGGAGGACAAGGCCCAGAGCGACGATGCCGAGGAGCTTGGCACGTTCAAGGTTTCATCCGTCTGGCCCACTGTAGTTTGTCAGGTTGTCTTTAGTGAATGTTCGTCAGTAGTACTGAGATGTACGGAGGGTTGCTTGTCCAGACTGAGATTTGCATCGTCCAGCATCGAACCAGGCCGTGTAAAGATGTTTGACTGCGGTGGTCCCTTCTTGTCTTTTCGACGCTCCCCGCGCCCAGCCATGAACCTACCCACGTGGTCCAGGACGATGACATGGTCCCGGGGCTCTATGCAGACGGTTCATGGGCGGCGGCGCGAGGATTCGGCCGAGGTTCGGGTGCAGCCTTCGGGGAGGAGAATGCAGGCCCTAGGACACCTCAGAAGTGATGCAGCGGGTTGGAGTGTTTTCGTTCAGAGTTGGTTCAGAGCCACAGGCAGGCAGCGTTGCTTGTCATGTTGCTCAACAGTGGGCGCATGGCCCTCCACTGCCTTCAACAACCACGAAGCTTGGCATAGCAGCATGAACAGGTCGTCCAATGGGAAGGCTTTTCGAGGCCTCGTCGGGCCTCCAGAAGACAAGCAGCTTGACAGTTTGTTTTGAACTCGAGTTGCACGTGGATTGCGGGATTGCCGAATACTCGAATCCCAAGTTTCGCTGCAAGTCTCCTTTTTTGCAGGGGCCCTCCTTCGGCCTTCATGGCCGTGGCATGGGCCGCGGGCGGGCGCTTGCCCCCCCACCGGGTTTGCAGGCCACGAGTTGACAGAAGATCGGACGTCGTCCTTGCAGTGTTGTGGTCTCTGCGAAAGCAATGTTGCAAAGCGTATGCCAGAAGTGGGGGTTTCAGAAAATAGGGGACCCTAATATAGTACCCTAAATAGTAGGATCCTTATTACAAGGACCCCAGAACAGGGTACCCTTATTTTCGGAAACTCCCAAGTGCAACGGGGCAACTCAGGGCCTGCAGCTCTCCGGAAGCCAGCGTATGCGACTGGGCTGCATTGGCGAGGGCAAGAGCCGGCTTCAGGACCTTGGGAGTGTATGGATGGTTGTCAAAATTATGGTCCCTTTTTGGGTCCTTATTATAATACGGCACCTATTATTTAGGGTACCCCCAAAGGGACCATAATTTTGACAACTACCCGTATGTGGGTAGTTCTCTAAATTAGGGTCCCTTTTAGGGTCCTTTTTATAAGGGTGCCGTACTATATTAGGGACCTAAAAAGGGACCCTAATTTAGAAAACTACCTATGTCCCTACGGTCACACGCCTTAGGTTGCGATGTGTGGCTGACGAAAGCTGTAGCTGGGAACTTTGGTAAGTCCCCCCAGCTTGAAAGGCCGGCCACGTTGTCCAGACCTTGGTGCTGGGCTTAGGAGAAAGCTCGCTGTGGGATCTTCCGGTTCATTCGGAGTGGCGGGTTCAAATATACTGCAGGGTCCGATTAGACACATGGGAGGATGTCAAAATTCGGGTCCCTTATTGGGTACCCTTAATATTAGGTGCCATATTATATTACGGACCCAAAAAAGGGACCATAATTTTGACAACCACCCACATGACAAGTCGGAAGGCCCCGGACCAGTGCCTCCGTGACCCAGAGGACAAGAGACCAGGCTCCCAGAGTGGCAACGCGCTTTCCAAGGATGGCCGGCCCTCCAATCCCCGAGGACGAGGACCCGGCAGAGGGAGCCAGAGAGTCGTTGAAGGATCCTTACGAGAAGGATCCGGTTCTTCGGGTCCTATAACCGGGTCCCATTATTTATTTCTCTGACATCCAATGCGCACTTCTGTGTGCTTCTCAGGCTTCTCTCGGACCTTGTACTCTTGTGCTGGCTGTTCCCCTTCTGGTGAAAGCAAGGATATCAGCACGCCGCAAGCGACTCTTCTGGACACGCAGGTTGGGCAGCTGGAAGGGTGACCCTCGATGCAGCAGGAGTCCTGAAGTTGTTTCGGAGCGGAAGGGTGCATCCCAACTCTGGAGCTTCGCATCCTGGATTCAGCTTCTCTTTTTACCCTAAACCCTAAACCCTAAACCCTAAACCCTAAACCCTAAACCCTAAACCCTATCTGCTGCTAGTTTCCCTGGAGGCACGAAGCTGGCCTGTGCCCCCACTGGAGCTCCCTCTGAGCCATAGGCCGCAGAATTTCCGATTTCGGTTGTCGCAACCCTTCGGAAGTTGGCCGCAGCCTATTCAGAAGACCCTCTCAAGGCCTTGGTTCAAAAGCCGCAGCTCCACCCCTTCACCCACTTGCGCGAGCAAGTGCGAGCAATGCAAGTATATCTCGTTGTAGTGTTTTGTCTCATTAGTCCAGTCTAGGCTAGTCTAGTCTAGGCTAGTCTAGTCTAGTCAGTGTCCAGTCAGTGTCTGGTCAGTGTCTAGTCAGTGTCCAGTCAGTGTCCAGTCAGTGTCTAGTCAGTGTCTAGTCAGTGTTTGGTCAGTCTCTGGTCTAGTCCAGTCTAATGTATGGCATGGCATAGTAGGTCTTTTTTTAAGACCCTCAGGTCTTAGGCCGAAGCCGGATTTCGGATCAGCCAGGCGCGCCTGGGCAGACATGGACAGCGGTTCCGACATGAGTGTCTCTGAGCGCCGGGCTGGGGACTCAGTCAGTAGCAATTCGCAGGAAGCAAAGGCCTACCAAGTTTTTTGAATCAATGCCTGCTCCGAGTAGAAAGTCAATTGGCTTTCCATAATTAGTCATAGAGCCATATAGTCTCGGTCTCGTGACTCATACGTCCAGGCTTTTCTATGCCCAAACACGAGGTGGTTGCAAGTTTAGTCTTGGGTCCCTCTCAGCATTCCCACAAGATGCGGCTTCCATGCAAAAACCTGAGGCCAACTTCAAGGATGGGTACTGGTCCCAGGCCGTGCTCGGCTTTGGAGTTTGCTGTGGCTATGAGTTCCCAAGAGCCCCAAAGCGGACTGCTGGCATCTCCATCGGAGTTTGACTAGTTGTCGCTTTGGCAGGGCCAGGCAAGCTACGTGCCAACTCCGGTACAGAGGTGGTCGAAGACCCCGCCCGAAGCCCAACACCGGATTTTGACGGTGTGCCATTCGGACATGCTGTGGCAGCTAGGCATCAATCCGTGGGGGGAAGAAGATGTCGTCTTCGTGGTTGCAGAGTGCCTTATTTTTTTTGCAGCCACCACTATCACCACGACTCATTCCTGCGACTCCTACAGCCACCGCACTGCCACTGGCACTGGGGGTGCTCCTCCTTTGCTGCTGTAAGCCTGCTGCTGCCACTGCATGCCACTACGGCAATAACCACCGCTTTCACTTTTGCCGTTGCCAATCCTCTTCAGACTGTCACCACATATGCACTAGCTCATTCACATTTTCTTCTGCCAAAAGTCTTGCTCCTGCACTCCAGTTCGCCTCCCTGCTCGCCAGCTCCGGCCCCTGCCTCGGAGTTCAGTCGGACAGTAGGGTTAGGGCACAAATGGTCTTCGCACTTTCGTTGCTTAGTTTTTGACTTGAACGATGGTTCTTGTGTTCAGGGGTGGGGGCCACATGTAATGCCGCTGGTTTCAGAGTATGACAACACAAACCAGCGCATCCGGCAAGCCGCTGGCATCCTGCTGGTGTCTCGGATTGCGATGTCTTTCCTTCAGCCGGTCCGAGGGTTTGGCGCTGGGCGGCGGGAGCTTCGCATCGTCCCAAGACACCAGCCACAAGAGGATTTGGGAGTCTTTTTGTCTGGTGGTTGTCTGATTGATGTTACTGTGCCGATAGGTTGGCGTAATGCAGAGGAGGAGTTTGTCAGTGATGGCACTTTGGTGCAGTGCTGGCAGATCGAGATGACTCCGACATGCAGCGGCGAGAAGTGATAGTGACGGGATCGATCCTAGACTCGCCCTAGTCCTTCTGGTCATGAGGCCCTTCCAGAAGCGGCGTGCGGTCCCAGCGCCGCCTGGACGAAACTTCGGCAGCTGAGTAGATGGTAATGGCTCCGTCCATGACTGTATATACATGCATATTACATGACCATGTAGGTATATACACTGCACGTATAGAAAATAAGTATACATGAACACATACGTATGGTCTCCGAATGTGGGCTGGAAAGGGTCGCTGCACCATGAGTTGAGCCTGCTCTGAGCCGCATCAAGGCCGTCGCTTTAGCAGCAACATCCGCGGCCTCTGCGATGTCTGCATCCATGTCGCTTGCTGCCAACAAGGCAGGGCGGCAGGGCAGAGGGGGTGCCGCGCACGGGGGGCTTGCATCTACCATGTTTTAAGTTCTTGTGGTATGGCGGGGGTCCAGTCCCATCATGGTTGCATGCCTTACCGTGACGTCGGTCCAGGACTTCGTCATCCCTGTGTACGTCACAGCAGCAGCCTCGTAAGCAAAAGCAGCGGCACGGAACTCCTGGCAGTATGTTCTTCGTCGACTCGACAATCCAGCTTTGGAGCGTGGGTTTTCAGATTTCTTCACGGAGCGGCTGAAGCCAGAGTCGAAGGTAGAGCCGTGTATGTCTTGTGTTCCACGGTGCTCCGTAAGCTCTCACCGGCCATCTCCAGTCCGACTCCGAGGTTCGAGGGTTACCGCTATTATTATCTTATCAACTATACTGTCATACTGTGTTGTAGCATACTGTAAGCTATACAGCTATACTGTATTATGGTATTATAAGCTATAGCATAGTATAGTATGGTATAGTATAGCATAGTATGGTACAGTATGGTATAGTATGGTATAGTATAGTATATTATGACTCCGAGGTTCCCATTGCAGTGGCCAAGTGCTGCCCGCACTGTGGGAAGCACTTCGCTGAGATGCCGGGCCCGGAGGCTGCGGGAAAAGCTGCATTGCATGACGCTGTACTGTACTATATTGTACTATACTATATGATGCTGTACTATACTATAGTGTACTATGCTATACTATATCTAGCTTTCGGATTTCGAAAAGTCTGCATTGTGGCAGGTGGCGGACGACACTTGACTCGGGTCCGTGTTTGTTTCACAGGCGAGCGGGTGGCTTATCGGCATGTCATGACACTCCTCTTAATTGCTTTGCCAAGCTGCCCTCTGCATTGCAGCTGAAGTGGAGGAGCCCGAAAATTCCAGCCACATCCGTTCGATCCTTTCCCCACATTGGCACACGCAGCCTGTAAATGCAGAGCTTTCCAATGAGTGTCGTGCAGGTGCTGGATGCTGCTGGCGGCACTTTCGCTGAACCTCCCCCAGCCGCCGGAGCCTGCAGCTTTCCATCGTCCATTACGACCTCCGTTCTCTAAGCAGCACGAGCATGCCAGCACGTCCACTCAAAGTGTCACTGCGGCTGGCATCGCGGTCGGGGAGCGAGCGGCTGTGGATCCTTGCGCATTTCTGCACGAATTCATGTACATTGCCGTGGGCTGCTGTTCAGCGTGAATCAGGCATTCGCAGGTCAGGTTGAGACCGTTCATCCTTTCCAGAGACCTGGACCTGGAGCTCGAAAATCACCGGAACAGCAGTGCCAAGTCGTGGGCAGGGACGACGGGGGTGAAGTGCCAGAGTGCTCCGAGCCAGGAGCTTCCCAACATCCCATTCAAGACCAGTAGACCGTCCATCTGTCTCGCTGTCCATGTACTTATCGATCTATCCATCTATCCACGTATACTGGCATGCATATAATATGTACATACACAGACACAAATGCGTACACATGCAGAACCGTATACACGCACCGATATAGACATGGACATATACATACACCTACACACATGCACATATATATATATATATACACACACACACACACACATGCATGCAGGCATACATACAAAAGGGTACATGCATACATACATACATACATACGTACATACATACATACATACATACATACATACATACATGCACACGTACATGCACATATATATATATATATATGGTCGCCCCCCCCCCGTTGACAGACCATGCCCTCTCAACTGAGTAGATGTGCATGGTGTGTCATCGGATGGGTGGCGATCAGCCCTCACAAACTCAATTCCAAAATTTCCAATATTCTCGCCCCTAACTTTCCGGATTTCCAAAAT
>CAJNDV010010513.1:0-14517 GCA_905221635.1 Symbiodinium sp. CCMP2456
GATGAGCTTGAGGTGGAAGTGGACGACGTGCTTGACGAAGATGTTGACGTTGTTGTCGTCGTTGTCGTGCTGCTGCTCGTGGATGAACTGCTCGTAGATGAGGTGCTGGTGCTGCTGGTTGAAGTTGATGAACTGGACGTGGATGTGGACGAAGTGCTTGACGAGGACGACGAGGTCGAGGAAGTTGATGAAGTACTGCTGCTCGTGGATGATGTGCTTGTGGATGAGGTGCTGGTGCTGGTGGTTGTCGATGATGTGGAAGATGTCGAGGTAGAGGTAGTGGTACTGGATGATGTCGAAGTCGTGCTGCTTGTGGTGCTTGTTGAAGAAGACGAGGATGTGGTCGAGGTTGCTGTGGAAGACGTGCTGGAGCTCGTAGAAGTAGAAGTATGCGTCACGGAGGATGTGGTTGAAGTGGACATCGTTGTGGTTGTGCTCCTTGGATGTATGGCCTCTTGGCTTCATGCTGATTGCAAGACTGTTACAAGAACTGTGTCGCCATCCCACACATCAATCTTTGTTAGCTTTTCTGGCACAGCTATGCCAAGCGTCACCCACCAGTCCGGAAAGCCTGCAGAGCAACCGCACTCTGACATGAATGCATCTCGGCACCTTTCAATCAAGATGTCTGAATCCTTAGTCCGGCCTGTGAACGTGCCCTGTGTAGCCCGGCCGTTCGGATTGGCGGCATAAACAAAGAGAAAGCGCTCTGTGGCAGCAGTACCCTTTGAACGTGAGCACACAATTGAAAGCGCTGCCGCTGCAACATGAACCAACATTGTAGCAGCGAAGCATGGCGCATGCGTGGCTGCAGTTGCGAGATCTGAATAATGCCTAGGGGCGTTTGTAATTTCGTAGGACGACTGACTCGCACCCACTGAGCCGATCATCCGTTCGTTGGTCCCCAAAGCATCCTCTGCCAAGTACAGCTGGAACTCCGACACAAAGCCTCATTGCAGGGCATCGAGGGTGTTCCGCTCATTTTCAGCTCGAGCGAAAAAGCAAGAAACCGCTTGAAATAGGTGTGCTTACTTGGGCAGACCACCAAAGTCTGTGGTTGCAGCACCACGCTGCCAACTCACAGTGCCTCCGATGGAATTTTCATGAAAGTCGTCGTCCGTGAACTGAACGCTCGCCACCTGGGCAGCGCCACTTCACGGTCGCTAACTGCTAGCTGCAGCCGCGACCTATTTCAATCGAGAATCCGCGATGTCACCACCCAATGTCCGGCTAGATGTGTCATAAAGCGCCACCTTAGCCATGACATGAATCGTACCATTTTGCCCTACTAGTCTGCATGATACCCTGACCATTCCACACACTGGATGCGGTCTGAGGCAATTTGCAAGACCAGCTTCTTGGAAGGCGGTCTCTGCAGAAACTCCCTCAGCTGGCCGCAAAACCGAGAGAGTGAGTCTACGCCGCGACTAATCGCGATAAATTCAGTCAAAAAAAGCTAGATCCAGACAGAGGGGCGACTGCTACACCCCCTGCCTGAAACTAAGCTTGGTTGTTGGATGTGAAGACTTCGTGGCGTGTCCGTGGCGACACCTCTTCTGTGGGCCCCACGTCCTTGAGTCATTGTGCAGGGTTTTTGGTTTTAGCTTTCACTCGCCCGCCTGCACCGCACACCATGCAGACAAACAGGACACGTGAGAACCGACACAAACACATGCAGACACAGCACACGCACAGGACACACAAGAACGAGATGCGCTCGCACACGCGCACGCAAAGGCGCACACACACCCACCCCCACTCCCACCAGCCACCACCCACACACTGTCGGTGAGGATTGTGTTAACGAAAATGAGACGATTTCCGAGTACTGTATGCCAGACACAAGGAATGGCATATGCACCTGCCCCGCTACGTCAGACGCAAAGGAATGATGCAAAACGAAAATGACATGAAAGGTGAACGAAGATAAAGTGTATACCCAGCTCTCCACGCCGGGGCCAAGAGCGGATACGTGAAGGTACGATCAGGTACGTTTACCTGGCGTGTGGAGGAGAGCTTCGTCGGGCGGAGCTGTTCCGCATCCCACCTGCGTTAAGAATGGGACATGACTCCCCTGTGTTCATGAACGAGAGCAGTACAGACATGTACAGTCACACACGCACAGACACACACACACACACACACACACAGACGGCTTGGTGGTGGCCGCGCGCACTTCTTAAGTCGTGTGCCGGGTGGGTTGTGGGCTTTCGTGGGCTTGCAGAATTTTCTTCACATTGTGCGTCCTCTCCTGTCCTTCATCGGATTCTCGCTTCTCTTTTCGGGTCTCTTCAAACTCCTGTCATCGGTACTGGGCTGGGATTTGGTGGCTTGCGTTGGCCCGGGGCTCTTCGTGGTTGCCACGCTTCCCTTCCTCTGTCAGATCCGAAACTTTGACTCCTTTGGCTCGCTGGGCTCTGCTTGCTTACCTCTCTCTTCTTGCGCAATGTAAGGACTGTAAGGCAAGCCTGCGGGCTCCAGTCATGTTTGGAACCTGGAAGCGAGCATCGAGTCTCCATTTCTGCGAGGCTTCTTGAAACGGCTGCATGCTTTTCTGTATACTGCAACTTTAACCAAGCGGCTGGTCGGTTGGTCAGGACGATGACCCACTGCGCCTTGTATCCGAATTGCAAGCTACCTCAGTCAAAGTGTTCCGACTGCCGCACACCAACATTCTTCAAGGCACTACGAAGGTATCCTAAGAATAACTGAGACCGAGGCGATCTGCGTTGGCTGCCGATAAACTTACTTGGTTGATACCCACGGGCACGTAGAATCGATTTGGATCCTCCGGTCTTGGGGCTGTGCGCTCGTGATGCTGCCAAACGACGCTGTGATGGATTGCTCCCACGTTCGATGCATGAAATGGGAAGCCAGAGGTATCGGTGTTGCAGGCCCGGGCAGAGGCTACTGAGCAGGCCGTTCGAATCGGAACTCCTTCATTCCCTGGCTTGTTGACTTGTCGGGTTTGCTTCCCCCGAACCCTGAGGACGTGCGAGCAGCGGCGTCGTGATCACTTCTCATAGGTTAAGCATGGTTAAGCGCGCAATTTGGATCACAAATCAGTCTTGCAGACGCGGGTTTGTCAAAGTTGCTGCAGTTTTGTCCGAAACCGAGCTGCAAACGCCAGTCCAGTGTTCCGAACTGCTCCAACCTGGGTCTTGCTTGGTCCCGTACACGAACAACTGAACTCTGTAACTTGGTAGCGCTGCACATCCTCCATGGTGTTGCCGTCAGTGCAAAAACAAAAACAGGCCATCCAGTGCAACACTGCACCACTTATCTCCTCGCCCCAGATGCAACAATTTGAGCGTTAGTGGGTCCTTCTTTTAATCTTCAGGCAGCGTTCTACAAACCAAACGCCTGGATAGCTGACACGGCATACAACGCACTGAGACCTGACCTAAATTTCCGTGAACATGAGGAAATCGCCAAAGTGGTCCGATAAGGCACGCAATCCATAACTCGTACACATCATCCCTTTGCTGGTGAACCTACCCTGACGTCATCGCTCACCCAACGACTTCATGATGTGTGGATTGACGCAGGTGTTCGGAGGGAGTAATACAGTAACCTCCCATCTCCTCAATGAGCACTTGCCAACAACTCGCAGGAGCCACTGCGACATTGCTGCCACTGCTCGCATGGAGCGGCGCAAGTTCAAATGTCAAACAGCCTTGCCACGCCCGTCAAAATATTTGATAGCTGCGTTCTTCTGGGTTTCGGTCTTCCTATGTTTTCTGATCCTGTGCCCCTCTTTGAATGCTCTTGTATGTAGTTGTCGAAACGTGGGATGGAATCGTTCTTTGTGTTTCGGACTCTGTGGCCTGGAACTTCAGTGAAGTGATCGAAGCCACTTCCCGACACTTGCAGTCGGGGGTTTTGCGATTCAGAACGTAGTAACAGCGTCAGTTGCAGCATCTACAAACTACAAGCAATATAAGCAATACTTGCTGCAACACAAGCCACATTCATCGTTGAGGCTTACACCGGAGCCATCGCCAAGCAAGAAACAGAATGACAATGCTGCCCTTGTGCCTTATGCGCGGATGTCCTGGGGGACCCTGACGGACCGACGAGCGAGAACACAACCACAGCAGGACAAACATGCAATCACCTGCACGCTAAACACAGCAAAAACAGAACCTCCACCCACAACAAGGTCGTGGACGAAGGAGTGATGGTGGGGCTTGAAAGGGACTATGCGCATGATCAAGGCGGCGAGCGTCAATGGCTTCGTCTCAAGCCCCACGCTGGCAATTCTTTCCCCCAAACGCGCGGAACTGTTGTTTCTCGCGTACTTTGCCTTGAGCACTTTGTCCATACATGCGCGAGCTGCCTCTGTCACATGCGCTGGATTGCCTGAACTATGATCGTCAGTGCAGCTCTAGCCATCGGCTGTGTGGCAGAGGCAGATCCAAGACGCCATGGCTGCACATTACGATTGACACGTCCGTCCCCATCTCACGCTTGCATGCACTCGGTCTGCAAACCGACAATATGACATGAATACTGTAGCCACAGGCTTTGGAAATCCCCGGTCCGGCAATAAGCTGTTCACCACAACTTTCGATGCAAGAAACTCGATCAGGGCATAGTTGTCCTGACAAGAGACTTAGGAGAAACCACGGCTCTCCGCCACACGTTCAAGTTCAAGCAAGATCTGAGTTCAACTCACGTCCTGCGAGTTGTCGTGTGCCAGCCACACAGTATAGCTCCCAACTAAAGATACATCTGCAGGTGGGTCCCAAGAGACCGTACCCGCCAACGAGTACTCGCCAGTATTAGTGTCCGTAAACTGAACGTTGCCTCAGCACTTGAGGTCTGTCAGACTGTCAGATTGCAACGCTGATCGGCGGGACAGGCTTCATGCTGCGGGCTCTTGTATATCTTGTGTTCGTTGCTTCTTCGTTCGCGTGTTCGATGCGTTGGACCGCATACAAACTAAAAATTACTTATCCTGCGCGCTGCCTGTCCGCAATATAATTTGTCTGATCTTCAAGATCGAAAATTAGCTTCCCGGGCCACGTCATTTCGGTCTAACTTCAGCTCATGCAGCCGCTTCCCGTGAACGCGGGACACTCTCTGCACTTTGGCTCAGCTTTCCAACTTCCTGTTCTGCGACTACCCCGTTCTGCATCTTCGTCACTTTGCGACTCCCTCCACATGAGTGCTTCCACAGTGGGCGATGAAATGGTACCTAATACTGTATCTTGTTGGACCTGCATCTGTCTTCCAAATCAGTTCGGCCCACGACTCCCGCATCTTTTCTCGGGCATCACAATACCCAGGCGAACCGACTCCTTGCTTGCGCTGTCCTTGAAGCAGCTTCCCAAGGCCATGCTCTCTCGCCCCTCCCCCCAAACATGTGCAGCGCAGCACAGAAAAGAGCCGTGGCGAAACGCCTACTGTCTCACCTTCTCACTGCCCAGTCGGAAGACTCTCAACCCACAATGAAGACAAACAGAGAGAGGGAGAGACAAAACAATAGGAAGTTCTTCAAGTCGGCTTGCAACAACAATGAATAAACCAAGCCTTGCGGTGAAGTTGCTCACTCCGCCGCCCGCGCAGCAAGAGAGGTACAACAAACTCAATCTCACCAGGTAACACCTGGACTGTCATGGCAGCGCATATGCAAACCTCGACGATCCATGCTCACGTGAAAGTGCGTTGGCATGCCTCATCGTCCATGCTGCTTTCAACATTGCACGGCATCGGTGCGGTGCTGAAGAGATAAGCCTACATACAACAGCCTACACTAGCTTCGCCCCGAGGGCTTCATGACGAAATGACAGTGCTGATCAGGGCAAAGCAATCCGACGGAGAATCATCGTCTAGGTGCTGTCACTCTGCATTCATCTACAGCCTCAAAGCTTTCACATCTTGCAGCAGTGGACATGGCGTGTTGATTTTATTCGAACTACACCCGCGCAGACCGCAAGCTTCGACCACATGTTGCAATGACAATGATGAGAGTATCAAGCACGTAAGCCTTTTCTGCTCCTGATAATTCTTGCCGCTGCAGGCAGGCATCTGGAAGTAGAATTTATTTCGGGGTGTATTGGATGGCAGTCTGGAACAGGCAACTGTTCATTTGTAGATCGCAGTTAGGCTCCTGCAGTCGCTGGGCTCGCCCTTTCCTTTCGCACTGCCTCGCCATGCGTCCTTCTGTAGAACCTGTGTGAACTCATTTTGGTAACACATTCGGTTCGACCTTCAGCTAGGCGTGCTATGGAGCCTCCTAGCAGCTGGTACAGTCGCGAACCTTCCTCTGTTCGAACCCTCTACCCAATGCAGTCGCGAAGCTACACGCACAGGGGACCGTCTCCGAAAAAGGGATGGGTGGGGCCGGCAAGGAATCCAGCCTTTTGGGCTCACATGCCAAGCGTCGGCCCTCGAGATCGACGTCGTCAACGCGGCGGCGCTGTCGCCTAGTAAACGTCCTGCACTGCCCGGAGCCCCAGGACAATGGCAGTGGGCACCGGGTGAGCCAATGCTCCCTTCGGCCAACCGCCCTGATAAAAGGCCAGCGGTGGATTCGAAGTGTGGGTTTACCAAGCCGAGCTTCCCACCAGCTCACTGACACAGCTAAGGCAGAGGCTGCTGAAGCAGCCGTATGCACACGCTGCATCATACCCGTGGCCACTGGGCGATCTCCAATATGTTGTCCCATGAAGACACATGAGTCGAATCTCAGGACTGTCGGGCCTTCCCGAGTCGACACCCCCCTCGCTGCTGTTGAGCCTCTATCTCATTTACAAGCGCCAGGGGATAGCGAACCTGACCATCGACGACAGCAAAGCTGAGAACGCAGCGTTGCCTGATACTCCGTCCGAATTGGCCAGAGTCACCAACATCCTGGGCCTCCCATCCATACGACACGAAGCTCCAACCACACAAAGACTTCATGGCCTGCCCGTTTTTTTGCCCTCAAAAATTCCCCTCTGCGGCTCGGGGACCAACCCCCCCCAAGCTCAACTTCCCCGTCTGCTCTGCTGGGCCTGAGCCCCTTCAAGAACTCTTGGATTTGGGCTTGGCACGGGTTTGGCACGTGTTCCCACACGCACCTCGTTGGAAATCCTGACAGAGCTTGACGCAACATCCTTCATGACTTTAGCTGTGGGTTTGCCTGCCACGACCGGCCCGGAAACAAAAAGCGACTGCAGCGAGGCGGCAGGCAGTGTGCATCACGCGCTTCCATGACCTGACCTCCTTCACAACCAGTGTCCGGGTCCTTTCCGGGAAACGCGAGAACCACTATACCCACTCAGCTGTCTCCTCAGTGTCTCGGTGTTGAAGCCATGACAACCTCTTCCCAAGTGGCACTTGCAAAGTGGATTTGCGCACGGCCAACATACAGTCGAGCGGGACTTCGACAAAGCAACACGTACTGGCACGCAGCGACTTCTCAATCTGGTCGGCCCCCGCCATGGTCTGGGTCATCAAATTTTGAAGCTTTGGCAGGTAAGTGTCGACGTCCCGAGCCACTACCTCGTCGGTGTCGGACTCTTCCGTGCACAGCCCATCAGCAAGACGCCTCATCTTCTGGGACGTGCAAAGCTGAAACTGCAGCGACCTCACCTTTTATAAAGACCGAAGCACTTCGAAAGCTCATGGCTGATCCTGGGCCACTGGGTCGGACGGCTGGACCTCAACTGGAAACCTCAGCTTCTACCGTCCTCAGAAAGTCTCCTTGGGGCTCCTGAGCTCAGAGGCGGCTAACATGGTGTCGAAGTCGGCGAGGACAACCTTCGAACGATCCTGCTCGACCTGGGAATAGTAGGTGCGAGTTTTCCAGGCTCGCCGGGGGCGTGCTGTCTGTATCATCGTTTGGTCGGTCACCCAAGCCCATCTTACCGACCCAAGTACCAATGCTGGCCTCATTTTCGAAGAGAAACCGAAACTCCTCAAGGTGAGAAATCCCTGTCTCATCAATGAGCTTCTGCTCTAATGCAAAATTAAGCTGCCAGGACTTGAGGCTCGATGCAATGTCCTGGTCGCCTCGGTACTAATGCCGCTGACACCATGCTCTTGGCTGCAGGGTAGACTCCTTGAGGGACAACCCGTCCACTCACGCGGCTAGGCTCTCGACTCCTCAGTCGTCCCCGTGGTAGAGCAACACTTTCGAGCAAAAGACGACAAGAGTAGAGTCGAGGAGAGGAGGCAGCACAATCCAGCGCACTGGCACTACAGCAAGCTCTCCGTGTCAGCCCGGTTTCTTGCTTCGACGTGCACTGCTGTCAAGTCCGGAACTCAGCAGCGGAAGGCACCTGGGGCGCTTATTGAAGCCGCGCTGACGCTAGGCTTCGCTTTGAAGGACTGCACCATGGCAGCCTGCAAAATTTCTTGCTATGTGAAACCCGGGATCATCAGACTCCCTGTCCTCATCTTCGGACTCAGGCCTTTCAATCCGGGAAAGACTTGGCTGAGAGCTTGCCGAAGCACAGATGGGTCGCTCCCATCAGCTTGCTGGCTGACTCAGGCGTCGACTCTGACCGACAAGAATAACTTGCCACCCGCTGGAGACTCCCAAAAATAATGTGCAGGACGCTTGGATACCCGCAACATCCCGCAGCCGTATAGGATCCCGTCGCGGCGGGAGCTGTGCCTGGCATCGGTTTCAGAGAGAAAGCCGCCTCACCGCCCGCGAGCTGCGACACCATCTGGGATCGAAGCCTGTTAGACAAGGCCTTCGGGGCTGCTTGTGGGGCCGATCTTCCCAAGATGCTGCGCCGCACCGAGCTCCTCGTGACCCAGCCTCATCTCTTCATCTTGCAGAAGCGGTCACTTACGCACTGTCGGCCCGGAGCAGCAAGGATGACATAGCTTGCCGGTAGCCGTCGTGATCTTGGTGTTGTGCTGTGAATCAAGGAAAGTTTGCCTTCGCGCTGCATGTATGGTGCCATGGATAGCGTGTCGGAGCCCGACTACTCAGCTGCTCTCCCGGATGTAAACCCAGCGGTTGCACATCAACAGGGTGTGAGCCCAAATACCGCGGGCGCAACTGCCGTGCCAGATGCACAGATCAATGCTCACGCCGCCGTTGGTGGCTGGTAACCGGGAAGCAGAACAAAGTGTGGCCGTGAGGACGACGACGGTGGCAACGGCTACAGGTCAGGATTCTGTGGACGGCAGTCTTCAAGGGCAGTTGGAAGCGCTCCAGGTCAGTTGAAGGACGCGAGTGGCAAATCGTGTAACCAGATGAACGCTGCGCAAGCTTCGTGGAATATGATGTCTAGGGCGGCGCCAGCATGCACCAGATGAGGAGTCAGCCGTCTACAATATGTGGCAGCTCCGCCGACGGGCTCGCCACGAAGCAAACTGCGAGACGGGTCACAGGGTATCCTGGGGCTGACCTGGGGAGGTGGAACCCTCCAACGCTGTTGAGCCATGAGCAGCAAGAGCAACTGAGGCGGATGGAACGGCGAGCTCCACTTCTGTATGGGACTCAGGGGCGCGGCGAGAGATCTCAGGAAGGCAGTTCTGGTGGTCGTACATACGAGGCTGTGCAGGATGAGGTGAGAAAGCAGTTGTTGAGGCGTGTGACAGCAGGACAGCAGCAGGCGGCGGCTACGGCACAAGCACCCGCAGGACCTCAGAGAGAGAGAGAGAGCGAGGACCAAGCCCGACTCGGCAGGTCACTCCCACCAAGCAAAACACGACTGGCATTCCGGCCAGCCAAAGGACCCCCGTCACCACGGGTTTTAAGTGCCGGCTCAACTCCCTCCGTAGCCGAACTCCCCGGCTCACGGGCACCCTGCACTCCATCTTGCACTCATCACAGCAGGTCGCCGAGCAATCCCTACTTGCAGATCCTCCAGGCAAGCTGCGCGCAGGACGTGCAGGCCGAACGAAGTGGGGTACCATCGGCTGCCGGGTCCCTGGACCAAGTGGGGGTGGCTGTGCCTCGCAACCTGCAAACCACCTGATTAACATGGCTCGGGAGAATATCAGGGATCGACAGCCCTGACGATGGAGAAGCGCTCCTGGCACCGTTCGACTCGGGCCCAAACTTCAGGCGGAGAAATGCCCGGTTCAACCAAGATATCGCGGCGGCAAAGGTTCTGACAGCGAACACAGTTGGGCTCCACACAGGCTGCGATTGGTGCTGGGGGAATTGCTCCATCAACTTCGAGCGTGCGATCAAAAACCGGAGGCATGGCAGTCGGCACGGCCAAGGTAAGCCTGTCAGTATGATATCCATACACATCAGTAAGCCCAGCTTCATGAGCCATAGCAAGCGGTCACCCCGCAAAGATTCCAGTCTTGGCTCAACTGCCAAGGCTTGAGCCACAAAGACAAGATGGACGACATCAAATGAAGCATGCGCACACTTAAACTCGACACATAATCTCAAAGTGAATGACACTTATGTAGAGCAAGCTCGGCGAAGCGCATTCAGGTCCCCCTCCCCCCCACTCCGGGCACCGCGATCACTCGTGAGCATTTCCTGCTGGCCTGTGTTTCGCGGCGCCTTAGTTGGGCCGCTCGCTACATTCCTGCCGTTCCCGCGTTTCTCGCGGCTTTGCGCTCCTCGTCCTGCACGTGGTGATGCGCAGGCCGCGCTTGGGCTGACTCGGTCACTGGAAAGCCGGTGTTCGCCGCTGCCTTTGCCTGCTTGCGTGCGGCCGTCAAGCCCCGCACCAGGCTTGCGTCCCCGCCTCTCTTCTACGGTTCGCCGCTGGCTTTTCACTTGGTCTTGCCTCCTGGCGATGCATGTCGGGTTCTTGCGGCCTTCGTGCCGTGCGGCTCGCCGCTCTTCACCATGCTGATCCCCGTGTCACTGCTCACGTGTGCGCACTTTCGCGCATCAACACCACGTGGACTCCGAGGGTTGTGCGGACATCGGAAGTGATGTCCAATTCCACCCCGTGTTCACCAGGTGGAACCGCGGCCTTTCTGAGCCCGACAAGTCCATGCTTGGCGGTGGTGCAGTCAAGACTCCCTCTCGCCGCTACCGGAACGGTGGTCTGCCCGCGCTTTCGCGATGCGCCTGCGCCTCCAGCAGCATCACGGCGAGCCGCCCGACTGGTGGACCAGCCAACCATGCGTGACTACCAAGAGCGGTTGGGTGCTATGCATTGTCGCGTGCACAGAGGCATATTGATTGCCACATGCCCCTCGGCCTCCTGATCGCTCGACTTGGCGATGAGGTCTTATAAAGATAGGAACTTGGCCTGTGTGCGCCTGGCGCGCTGCAGCCTCCCTCCGTGCCGCTGTTGCGATTCTTAGGGTTGGGTTTTCTTAGCCTGTTGCACCGCCGTGTGCTCTGTGCTGCTGTCGCCGCATCCACGTTGACGTGTCAGTGACTGGTCATTCCCTCTGTTGCCTTCGTGGCGCTATGACGATGCTAGGGTGCTTCATCACAATCTCGAACGAGCAATCTTCGCCGTAATTTCATCCAATCCGGCACGGTCGCAATGAAGACGCTCTGGATCCCTCACAAATTGAAGGGAAACCCTGAGTTGGATCGATAATGCTCCATGGCAGGCGTCGATGTGCTACCAAGGGAAAAAAGCAATTCGAACCACTCGCCGACGTGGTCACGAAATGAAGGGATTTAATTCGACATGCTCAGATCCGATCAGTCGAACGCACGAATCGCCAAGCACCCGTCAAACGCCTCGTAGCTTGGGCAAACTGACATTCAATTTACGATGCTCAGTGGTGGAGAAACGCAAGGCTTTTTCCGCATTTTCAATCATCCGCGTCTTTGGGATGCCGCACCTGCAAAAGCTTGTAAGTTCCCGTATCTAAGCACAGATGCAGCGGGAGTTTGTGCCTCGAAGGGAAGCACATTGATGGACAAGGTCCTGCGACAGAACTGGCGGAGTTTGCGCATGTCTACAAGAGCTTGATAGCACCAACAAGGGGCTGATGCGAGGCCACGTGCACCTTTACCCGGACACGCAACACAAGATGCATCCAAAAGCCTGAAACATCTGTGTCCATTACAGCCGGTGCTTCCGTACCCTACCGTATCACAAGCCTGTCTAGAAAGAGAAATGAGTCGTAACCCGTCACGAGCCGCGGATTCAATCAAAACACAACAGCATTTGCAGGGCAGTGTGAACCGGCTTCGATTGGCTTTGAAGGGCTTCGCTGGCTGAGGCTGCGGCTTCTTGTCACGCCTCTCCTGGGCTAGATCAAGACTTTGATCGCGCCAAATCCTAAATGACTCAATCGAAGACGCTTGAGAGAGCTCGATGCCTTGAAAAGGACGTTAAGCCGTTCTTGAGGATGATTCAGCGAAGGTCCCTGCCTCGAGGGTAGGCTGCATACGCGCGCTGCTTACTTCGCAGCTTGCACTGCCCGCAGTTGTCCCGCATTCTCTGAGCTCACAGCACCACACCCTCCCAACCCTTCTTCACAGCGATCTTGCCACGTACCTTGTGCAAGGAATTTGTATGATGCACGAGGTTTCCGCAGCACGTTCCATCCACTGGCTGAGGGCACGGAGATATCGTGGGTAGCCACGACTGTCTGGCCCGTGACGAAATCGCCAGCAAGCTGACAGGCAGCATTGTATTCACAGGTTGTGCGAGTGAGCCTGAAAAAAAACGAAACAATCAAGACACGCAGCGATGTCCCAGTCAAAAGCAAAACCATACATGCGATTCCGACTAGCAGCTTGAATAGCAGCCAGCAATCCAGCGCCGTGAAGGTCAGAATGCCAGACTAGAATCGAAGTAGTATTCACCGACCCCTTCTTCCCTTTTGCCCCCTCTCCGCCCACTCCATGCTCTTGGTGTGGAACGCCAAAAAAACCCTTTGGAGCCAGCATCATGAGCAACTCCTTTCAGCTGCTTGGGGCTGTGGCACGGTTGCCCCTTCAATGTCATGGCGGCACAACCCGGCCCTTGTTTGCCTCTGCGGGGAGCCCCTTTAATAATGAAGCCTGGCCATGCCGTCGTGCAACATAATTGAGCAGCTACTAACAAATAGCTCAAAAATCTAAGTCTTAAGGGTGCTGGAGCTGGACGCAATACTTGCAAACCTCTTCCGCTAGCTAGCGCGAGCTCCCTAAATAGTCAAAGCTTTCACATGCTGTGCGAGTGCTCTCGTGGGGCCTTCTTTTCCTTCGCCTTCTGCTGCTGCTCCTGCGCAATCTCTCGTTCCTGCGTGCGGTTCAGATCATGTTTCTGGTTCTGCTTTGCGTCACCAGTTGCTGCATGTGGAGAGTTAGTGGCAACATGACATGCTTCTGTTCGGGTCGAAATAGGTTGACAGCCACTCCAGACATTCCATATTCTAGCCAAGTCATAACAACCTCGGCGAGACGCCATTGCAAATGCAGAAACCCACGCATGCAGAATCCGAGGCTCCACCTTCTTTTTCTTTTCCTTTACAAACTTGAGCCTGTTGGCCCACTCCCTGAGACAAGATCTGTCACGGTTCTTCTTGCTATAGCTGCCGTCGAAACACCTGACATTGCTGAGGTCCCATCTTGGCATCCTCTCGCTTCGCCTTTTCTTCTGAAGTCTCTGTTCCGTTTCTGGGCTCGCCTGGCAGTTTTGCACTTCCGGATATGTCAGGTTTACCACCCGCACGTGCCGAACACTGTTTGCACCACTTGCCACTTGCCAACCGAGAAGCTGTAAAGCATGTCATCTGACATGAACAGCGCCCAAATCTCGGAACAAGTGACAAACCTGGGTGGCAAAGTGTGACTTGGTTCGGACATAAAACTGTCGGGCCGTTGCACAGTGCGCAGATCTCTGCAGCCCCCATGGTCAGAGTAAGCATCCTGCTTGTAAGTGGCCTCTCGAATTTGCAACTCCTGCCAGAAACTTGTCGCACATTGCCTGCACATGTTATTTCTTTTTGATGAGAGATGTACTCGCACCAGCCTTCACCCACTGAAAGTTGTACTGCATCCTCGGCAGTTCAGACGAAACAACCAGCACAAAATCATGGGCATGTGAGCGCTGACCAGTATTCCTTTTTCTGGAAATGTTGTTTTCGCAAATTCGTGCTTCAGCTTCGGTGGAATTTCGCCCTTTTTCGAGCGCCATGTTGACAACAGTAGCGGTACCAGTAGGAGTAGGAGTAGGAGTAGGAGTAGGAGTAGTAGTAGTAGTAGTAGTAGTAGTAGTAGTAGCAGAAGTAGTAATAGTAATAGTAGTAGTAGTAGTAGTAGTAGTAGTAGTACTAGTTAGACTAGTAGTAGTACTAGTACTAGTAGTAGTAGTAGTAGTAGTAGTAGTAGTAGTAGTAGTAGTAGAGTAGTAGTAGTAGTCGTCGTCGTCGTAGTAGTAGTAGTATGGGTAGTAGTAGTCGTCGTCGTCGTTGTCGTAATCGTAGTATGTCGCAGTCGTAGTCGAAGTAGTCGTAATAGCAGTAGGAGTAGCAGTAGCAGTAGTAGTAGTAGTAGTAGTAGTAGTAGTAGGAGTAGCAGTAGCAGTAGTAGCAGTAGTAGTAGTAGTAGCAGTAGCGGTAGCGGTAGCGGTAACAGTAGCAGTAGCAGTAGCAGTAGCAGTAGCAGTAGCGGTAGCAGTAGCAGTAGCAGTAGCAGTA
>CAJNDV010010513.1:24649-45382 GCA_905221635.1 Symbiodinium sp. CCMP2456
CCAAGCCAGACACACGCCGAGCCAAGACGAAAAAAAAAACGGGCCGCTCTTTCTTTCTGCTTTTCGTTGTTTCGCTGTTGCTTTCTTTGTTTCTATCTTTATTTCTGTCGTTCTTTCTTTCTTTCTGTCTTTCTGCCTTTTGTTCCTTTGTGTGCTGTGTTTTGCTTGTGTTTTGCTTATGCAGATGAATAGTTTTTTTTGATCTGTGAATAGTTTTTTTTGATCCCGGAAATAGTTCTTTTGATCCCTTCAATAGTTTTTGTTGACCCCTCTCCCCTTTTTGGACAAGGGGTCGGACCGTTGATGGCAGTAAGGCACGGCAGCACAGACTTTTCCCTGCATGTCCATGTCCTCAATCAACAACAGGTTCCACAAACTATGCAGAAACGCCGTGGTTGCTCCTGCTCATACACAACCTTTCGACGCATTTGCATAAGGCAATGACAAAGAGCTGGGCGAGATCACCGAGAATAACAATGTCTGCATCGAAGTATATCAGCCTACCCAGGGATGGCTCCCTCCGGTAAGAGCTGCTGCTGCAATGGGAATGACGAACAAACAATCATTTGGCTACTGCACCTCCTATCATCGCCGCCTGTCGTACGTGAAACCTGTGTATGTCCCAACTACCAGGCCCAAAGCCAAAAGCCTTGCCTCAACGGTTCAACATTCCGTTTTTGCCGCAAGCTCCGATTTACAAGTCGTGCTCTGTGGCCAGCTCTTGGACAAATTCACTTTGGAGGGCCTCGCTTTGCTGTTCTGCGGCAATCTCGGAATTGCAAGGTCCCGTTCCGAATAGCAAACTGTAGCGAAGAATTCTAAGTTACGGGGGCTCCTGGATTGGTCGGAATTTTCGAGGCCAGTTTTCCTTCTGGCCATGGTATTGTTTTGTGGCAAAGCTGTGGGGGTATGTGGTGGTAAGTTGGCAGGCTATGTAGCATTCTAACACACTAGGTCTTGAAAGGCCACCCGCTTGTAGGGCCCTGTTTTGCTGCAAAGTTTGGGGACCGCAAGCCTAAAGGAAGGGGGTGCTACTCATCCCCTCTTTCTCGGTCTCGCTCTCTCTCGACCAGGTAAGAGGAAGAGAGCAAGCGCTCCCCGCCCGCACGCGAACGCGGGCTCGCAGGCGAACCTGCATGTCCAGGCCGGGTTTTAAGAACTCCAACGTGGGGCTATGCCCCAAGTGACTTAGCGGTACTGAGGGTCGTCTTAAGGTTTACGGTGCATCCTCCCGGCACAGCTTCAAGCATAGATTCAGAATAATTCATATGTCCCCCATAGCATACAAAGCAAGATTTTCCTGGCGGGTGCACCTTTCCCCCCTGGGCAACCACATGCAACCACTGGCTCCAGAGGGACTCTTTCGACTGCGAAAGGAACATCAAAGTGAAAAGGGACATGACTGACACACTGGCAGTGGCAGCTGAGGGCCAGGAGCAACGAAAGTACCCAAGGTTAAGACCATGTGACACGTACAACTGCTTTCGCGCTTCATGTTGTGGTATGCCTTGGTGAGTTCACGACCCGTTTCAAGGGCTGAAGTCAAGTGAACCCCCCAGATCAAGAGGAAAAACTTGGTAACGACCGTCGCGCTATGAAGACACCTCTGTTGGGCATCTCCCCCCTGAAGCATGGTGATACATGGTGCCTGGCCTGATTTGACTAGGGCTCCGGCTTTGATATGCTTTGATTATTCGCTAGTGTGATCAGCGTCGTCTCTCTCTACCAGGACAGGACGCCCAGTCCTCCGTGTTTCGGAATGCCTTTCGGGGGCTTCGCCCCTTCGTTCAGGACACATAGCTGACACAGCTCTAGCATGCTCTAGCCGTCCTGTTCTGCAGGGCACTCTGAGGTTGCGACCAAACCAATTGAACCAACACAACATGATGAGTGCACATTCCCCCCTGTCATGCCCGTACAAGGTATGTCAATGTGTTTCACGGCCTTGCGAAGACTGTCCTGTGCTTACGTAGGACTGCCGAGCTTGTCCCCTGTGGAGGTGTGGCTTTGGGCACGGGTGACACTTCACACGAGGCTTCTGCATGATCCCCCCCATCAACTTCAAAGAAGTCGGCCTCCTAGACGTGGTCGCGAGATCCTCGTTTTTCCCCCGCTGTGCCGGGCCGATCGGTACCACGGCAAGGCTGCAGCCAACTCCTCACTGTCATCTGGGGGCACATGTCCCCCCCCCCACTGTATCTTGGCCAGGTTGCGTTTCTTTCTTTCGCCAGGGCCATGGCGAAGGGGTAGTCGCCCCTTTTTCGCTCTTGCGGGTGAGGCGAAAGGGGTTACCCCCTCACCCGCGTTTCAGCGCATCCCATATTGGTGAAATGTTGGCTATCTGCGGGAGTAACATAGTCGCGGCTGAGTCCTAACCAGGAGAGCGAACATTTATCTCTTGCTTGCCGCAAGCCGCGAGCATAGGCCGGGGCATCGCCGGGAGAACCCCCACTGTCGTCGCCAGCCAGTTTAGGGCTTGGGCTCGACCGCTCCCCTCCGTGCACTCAGCTGGCAACACCCATGCATCTTCCGGGGCCCGAGGCCGGCAGGTCTTCAGCCACTCTGCTACATCCGAGGAAGCTTAACTGAATCCACCTTGAAAAAACCGTGGCAAACCGCGCAAAAGTATGAACACCTGCCATGGTCCCCCAGAGCTCATATGTGTTGCAAGTGGGCTTCGGAGCTGGAGTGAAAAGCAATGCGGCCGAAAATGTAAACAAACAAGCTAGTACAGATAGTTTGATGCCCAAGCCTGACTTCCGGTGCTCTTCTTGGGGGCCCCACTCCCCAGGTTGCAGCGTGCTACTTCACCTACCCCGACCTCCAGCCGGAACTGAAGCCCTGCGAAGCACAGGCCGCTGGTCTTTTCCTTCCACCCCACCCTGAAGCCTCGCGCTTGAAAAAACTATCCAACATGATCCTTACCCGGTGCCCAGGTGGTCGCTCCTCCGGTTCTGGTACGAGTGCTCCGAGAAGGGTCGGGCGCTCATGTAGGTCCGGGACCTGTTCCCGCTGCCCAGGGCAGTCCGGATGCTCGGGTTTTGGTTCCATACCTCCGGGAACTCCCCCGCATCTGTTCCCGCAGCACGGGCCAACCAGTGCAGGACCCCACCGAGATCATTCATTATGCAGCGGGCGCATGAAGTGCCCCCAAGGTTCGAAGGGCCGCGCTTGCCTCTTCCAGCGCTGAAGAGCTTCTGGCCTGCTTGCGATCCCCCGTCAAGTCCGCGGTGTGTGCTTCCTGCGGCTGGGCGGCTAGGTTGCACACTGTTTGGGAGTTTAACACTATCTCGGTCAAACATAGCTTGGCTGCGACCTGGATTTCCTCAATCCAGAGTGTTGGGGCCAGCATGGGCCGTTGTCGTCCCGAAGCTCTTTTGTGATGCTGTGAGCGGGGTGTGGGTGTGGCTGCTGAAGCTTCTGCTTCGCTGCCAGAGATGAAGGTGCCTGTTGCTGGCTTGCGACTGGCCAGTTTTGTAGCCAGTGCCCCACAACCTCCCCCGCCGAGCCGACGAACATCGGGTCCAAGATCAGGGTAAGAAGTTTGCGCAAAAATAGCTCTCTGTCTCTCAGCCCGGCAGGTCGAAGCTGATTACGATACAGCCACCAGGCAAGTGCAGCGCGAGGATCTCGAAGGAAGGATCAGGAGTTTCAATACCTTGTGCTTGCAATCGGTTTGAGTATTCTTTGCCGAGGCATGTTCGCCGTCTTTCCAGCTGCCGAGTTCTGCCCTCTGACGACTTCGTACAGTGCCACGCCACGAGCCGCCACGTCACAACCCCGGTACACCATCTCGAGCTAAACACAGCTAGCAACATAGTTCAGTATTGGGCATGGGGTTGCACGGACATGTAAACGATGCTGCTTCTGCTCATTACCTGGTAGTCCGGAAGAGCTCCGAGATTGCGCCTCTCCGTTTGTGCGTGGAAGGTCTGGCTTGAAGCCAACCTCGCCAGCATCATCCGAACACAATGACACCGTCTTACTCTTCTTCTGCTAACTGGTCGAATCTGGCACACTCAGAAAGGGATGTCTGAGCTAAGCCCAAAGCAAAAAGTGCGGCAAGTAGAACCTCTGCAGTGTAAAAGAGAGCAGCGGATCTGGGGAACAGAACTGCTCTCAGGCTTGAGCGGTGCAAAGTTGAATGGACTTGCCAAGACCTTCCGACCTGAACCAGGACCACACCAGCGAACGGGTCAGGCCTGTTTTATGTAAATGCTGTCGCGATTGGTGGGCTGGCCTGCTCCCTTCCGAAACAAGATGCGGCTTTGGATAGCCAGCTGCAGCTCCTCATCAGCATGTACCTGCCAACTTGTGGTACTTACTAGAACAGCAGCCTCCTGTCCCAGGGATGCTGCCTCTACGCGTATGCCGGGAAGCTGCAGCTTCGCCACGTTGAGGAAGCGACTTAGCAGCAGCGCGAAGCGGACGCATCGACATGAACAGCTCAAGATGCCACTATGCCAGGGACGTTGACAGCTCTTGCGTTGTGACAAAGTGAAACCTTGGGAGCGGCGCTAAGCATCACAGGCTGTTTAAGCAAGCGCTACTGCCACAACTTGCGGTTGACGAATGTACGTTCGGGGGACACAAACCGATGCGACTGCGGCGATGATGACACTGCCGACCGAATGGCCACCACAGCGGGGCCTCAGCTTTGCCGATGCCATGCGATGCCTTTCGACATGACAATGGCGAGGTGGAAGCGAAAGTCTGGATCATCGCTGCAAATGCAAAGATGCACAGTCCTGAAGGGATGTCCCCAAAGTTGAACCACAACAGTCAATAGATCACTACCTCACATACACAAAGGCCTGGAGCGCGACACATCCGACAACTCCTTTCGTAACAGTCACAAGCATC
This sequence comes from Symbiodinium sp. CCMP2456, assembly GCA_905221635.1. Classification (NCBI taxonomy): domain Eukaryota; class Dinophyceae; order Suessiales; family Symbiodiniaceae; genus Symbiodinium; species Symbiodinium sp. CCMP2456. The sequence continues at coordinate 29,513 of CAJNDV010010513.1, forward strand.
TGCCAGGAAATGCTGTCCACAGCCGGCCTCGACAGGAGCTTGAGCAGGACCGCGATCACCAGCACAGCCTGCGCCGAGCCTCCAATTTCTGAGGTAAGGCTCCCCTTGTGCCTCTTGCGGAACAGGAACTGTAAGGTGCGCTCGTTCTAATCTGTGTTGACGTGAGCCAGACCTTAGGATTATGATTTTGTTGGGAAGACTGGCGCAAGATACAAAGCTGTCTAAGGGCCAGACGGAACCAAGGATGAGAAAACCGAGCCCCTGGATGCCAGATCATGCGTTTCGGCTATTCGGTGCAGTGCCACTCTTTGCGCTGCGTCTTAATTGCATGGTTGCAAGGCGGGTGGCCAGAGTGAGCCATTGTGATCGCATCGGCTCATGTGCCCGCCAAAGTTCTCATGACGTTGAATGCTGTCACTGTTTCTACTTTCAGCCCCGGCATATCTGCCACAGGTCCAGAGAAACTTAAAATGCAGTCATATTGGGTCTTTGCTTGTGTTGCGCTAGCTACGTCAGAACTCTCCTGGTTGCTTGCAGCTCGGTAGGTCACTTTATCTTTCAGAGTTTTGTAGTGCTACAGCATCCACTACAAAGCCGCTGCAAGCCTAGGGTGATGCCACTCTTTCTTACCTTCACACTTGGGTGTTGCACCTTGATGTGTTCTGGGCCAGGCTTAAAACAGCTCTGCTGCGCGGTGCCGATCCATGATCGCTGGAACGAGAATCCACTGCTAGCATGGTCATGGATGTTCGCTTCAGTCACTGGACGCTTTTCACCGCCGCATTGCGCCATCTGAGTGCCTTCGCCGACTGCCTTATCAACGCAAATGCACAGTGCGGGTTCTGACCGTGTTGTTCTCCTCGAAACAAACTTCTGGGCTTGCGACGATCGCGACTGTCTCTCCGTCGTGCATCGTGTCCTTTTGCCTCACCTATAGGTCGGCGTGACACTTCTGCACTCAGCATTGCACCTGTAGCCCAACCTGAATGCTTCTCAATCTCTCTTTTTTGTTTTCTCTCTCTCTGTCTCTCTCGAAATCTCTGGAGTCAAACCATTTAGACTTGCTGCTACAGGGATCATCGAAAATCATTGCAGCGGGGTCGCGAATCTCACGGCAACTACGAGAGCTCGCGCTCTCACTGCTACCTCAGCTGTGGGTCAAGTTGTGTGATGTCTGTCGTTCTGGAGTACTGTCAGATACAACCTCCATTGGCGCACGAAGTGCTGCAGTACATCCCCAACTAACAAGAGTCCATGATCCCTCCGGGTCCCTCCGGGACCATCTGAGCCATTCTATAGCTTTCTAGATATTTCCAGATTAAACTCCCTTTCCAATTGCCTCGTGGCGCGAAGCCAAACTTCTCTGCCCCTCGGATTCCGGCTGTGGCTGTGGCTGCGTCCACGCCTGACAATGGAATCGTCTACAGTGCGTTTGGCACATGCAGGATCCGTGACGCCTCTTGCCTAGCAGCAAACCAGAAGCAATCCGGGAGCTCAAGATGAGCTCTCTGGACCCTCCTTTTCTGCTCCAAAATCGACAGGTTATGTTCCGCCATTGCATGATCTCCCGGCAGCAGTCTGTACAGATGACGGCTCAGTCTTCAATATAATTCAAGAGATCTCGGAGCGTTACCCAGGTGCTCTGGTAAGAACACCGACTGGTGGCTCATGGTGACTCCCGATAGACAAGACTTGCTGGATAAGTGAAACTGATGCAGAAGCGACAGGGCTGAACCGAATGCCACTGAATCCCAAAAAGATTCTTAACCCTGGAATTCCGTAGGTGCACCTGGGTGAAGCACCAGAAAGAACTACCGGGATCGCTCTGCGGGAAGTTTGCAAAACAAGTCATGGACTCCGCATAGATTTCCGCATGCCGGCCCCCTTCCCACTGGCACGTAACCCACATGTTGCACCCAGCGGGTTAAGTCTAGAGTCTAGACGTGCTTCGTGTATCTGGGAGCAACCGTGCGAGCTCGTGCAAATCCGTGCACCTGACAAACTTTCGCAAGATTGCAAGGCTCCCTGCAAGGTGCGGGCATGTGCGGGCTAGCCATGGCTAGCCGCTAGCCGCTCCAAATCTCAGGAAGATCTCTCAGAATTTCTCAGAGCCATGGCGTGGCAACTGGCCCCCAGAAAAGCTCTGGCCAAGAGCTAAGAGGCAAAGCACGGCACATCTTCCCTCTTCAGAAAGACTTCGAAGTGTCCCGGCTTCACATCGCATGTGGACATTTCTAAGACCAGATAGGCTGCGCAGCACTGTCGTTGCTGCAGAACGCCGGTACCTGCCCAGAAGGTTAGACCCTACAAGGTCAAACGCAACTTTGCACCAATAGCCCGACCCTCGCTTCTTCAGGCCGCACCTCTCCCAAATGTGCTGGTTTCACTGACTGATGACATCGAGGCCCGAAGCAGTCGCCAGCAACTGGCCACGCATGCGCCTGGCTTGTGGAGTTCTGCCACACAACAGAAGTCGATGCAGATTTCAAGTATGGAATCTACACACTAATTCAACGGCCTCCATCTTGGGAATGCGTTGTGCAGGCAACCTCACGTAAGACCAGACCGAGTGACCCTCCAAACGCCGAGCACAGCACATGTGCTGGGAATCTGACGCCAGAGATTCCCTGTAATGGTAGCGAGCAGAAGTGAGAAGCCTGCACCCGTGACGACCTGGCTGTCAGCAAAGCTACATCGTCTGGCAGCTTTTCTGCTGCGCGACTTGGCAGGCCTCTCGCCCGCCGACGCTTGCTACATTGAGGTGGTGGGCCTCCACGTGGATTTTCAGAGACAGCCTTGGCAACTGCACTCTCTGGCACAAGCTAGACATGAAATGCCGGAAGCGGAGTCAGGTTCCGAGACAGCAGCAGATTGCAATCGCTCTTCCATAGTTGATAGCTTTTGAGCCGCCGTTTGGTGATTGTCCACGAGTTGCTGCAATGTGTAGCGCACGAAGCGGGTAGCCGTCTTCGATTCGAAAGCCCACCGGGACAGAGTGACCTTAAACTCATCAGGGTCGATGGTGCCCCCGCCGTCGTGGTCCAACATCCCGAACAGCTGCTCCAAGTCAGCCTTGCATCCACCGCCCTAACATATGGTGCTGCGCTCACACTTCATGTTCAAGCATTCGGATCATGGTCGTTTATTCCCACCGGCCCTACCAAACCAAGTGCTGATTCCAGGGGAACAGGCCTGATCTATGTCCATGACTCGAAGTCGGTTTTGGAACTCTCGCACTCTTCTAGCTCCGTCTACAAGCTCTTGAAGAGTCAACTCGCCATCACCTCAGGTGCGGCAGATGGTTTCACATCATGCAGAGAACAAGAATGCTTTTGAAGGGGCAAAGCTGGTGCCTTCAAGGCCTAGCTCATGCCAAGATTCCGTCACCGTCGATCTCGGCAAACATCTTGTCTAGTGTCCTCAAATCTTCTTCTTCGTTCTCCTCCATCTCCTGCGATGGATGCACAGTGATGCAACCGAACGTGTCAATTGATAGGTGTTTTTATCGTTCTTCTGTGCCACACTTGACTGCGACCAATCATGCCACGACACGATTGCCATGTTCGTCACATCCTTCGTGCGTTGCTCGGCGAATGTGTCCACCACCACAGCAACCACCAGATTCAGGACACCAAAGACAATGGTCAGGTGCGAACCTGATTTCTTCAAAATTCATGGGAATCTGACCCTCGCATGCCACATGTCTGGTTTTAGGGAGTGTTGGGGCTGGCAACAAACAAAGGACAATCATGTTTCCTGTGCACCTGCATCTACTGAACTCTAAATGAGAACTTGCAGCACAGCACAATACATGATTGGAATGCAAAGAATGCACGGGATGAGGGTTGCTACTGCGAGCTATCCCTTCATGCTTCTGCCTCTCCAAAAGTGGCACACCTTCTCTCGTTGCAGGTGTGCAGACATGGCCATGAGGATTCAAATTTTAGTATTCGTGTTCGAAGCGGCGAAACCTTGGGGCTGTCTCGTTTGTCATCAGACACCAATTTCTCCAGAACTAGCGTATGACAAGTACGAGCCGAGTACGGGAAAAGGGCCTCCTCCGCCAGTGGGCCCCCCCATACATACCAAGCCAAGGAGTCTGAATCTCTTCATCAACTCCGCGTCCGCAGAAACCTAGTACTTTGCCTTGCCTGCAAACCACTAGCTATTGCTGCGAAAATCTATCAAGCAACACGTCTGAACTGCAGTACGGAAGCCCATGAAAATGACAATAGCCAGGGGAAACTCCTGTATCACCGGTACCGCCACTTCACCCCAGCTGTCTCCGGCGATAACTGTCTTGAAAATCAAGAGGTTGGCGTTCATAACCTGTCTATGCATGGTATTTGCAGCAAAGCATGCCGTGATCAGCTGCGCCATGTCTCTGCCACACGCACACCATGCATGTCTTGGCACAGAGTTCAAAGAGTTCGAACAGAAGTCGCCACATTCCTGCCAATGATCCTTGGCGAATGGCAGTGACACTAGCTGCTGAAAATCAGTGGTTCATGCAAGTGACCTCCACCAAAGAAGGTATAACGGGCTGCAGCATCTCCACAGCCAGCATGGCCCAGGAAGTCATCACAATAAAACCTCGCTACAGACATGCACTCGCTCGCAGGATCTTTGCGACCCTTTCATTTCATACTGCTTCATAGCTGTCTTCGCGGGCCACGAAGCAGAACAGGAAACTCCAGCAAAGCGTCTTGAAACAGGATGCTGTCATCGAGATAAGCCTTGCCGACACTCACTGTCGCGCGGACCACTTCAAAAGCAACTGCGTGCCGAGAGGGTGTACCCAATCGTCAAATCGACACATCTGCTTCACGTAGGATAGCATGTAGCTCGCTGCACACTTCTGACTCCGCCAGGCCACTTGCGAAGCTCTTTGAGCATGCTAAACTTGCGGAAGAGACGGAAGAGCCTCGTCAAGACAGGAAAGCTGCACCAAGCTTGCTTTGGCCAAGGCACGGAATCACACGTCTTGCGCACCTCATGATGCGGACCACGCGCAGCGGTCGCAGCACTGCCACGCCTGCACTACCGGAAACCCCCAAAGGCGTCGGTTTGCCTAAGTCCTGCGCAGCTCTAATTTTTCACCGCAAAAACCGGTACTGACTGCAGCCGAAACTGCTGTCTAAGGACAGGCCGACAAACTTAAGTGTCAGCTGCAGAACTCCGGATCCAACAATGATGATGTCCAGAAGTGTCCAGGGTTCCTTTGAGAACACGTGGCAGGATCCAGGAAGGAACTAGCAGATGATCCGTGCAATCAGCGCCGACGGGTAGCTTTTAGAACTGCACATCGGCGCACCACAAAGACGGCCCCAAGCTCCAAAGCCTTGCAGCAAGATTCAGCAAGCCTAAGCCTCCCTTGCTCTTTCGCTCTGTTCGTTTAAAGCGAGTCACGTATATGCAGAGGCAAAGGCCGGAGCCGACCTCTAACCACACCGGCGCGACACCTCCCACTGCCCTTAAGTCAATGTCAAGGCAGGTGAAGGCCACGTCGATAATAATCGTGACGCCTGGCACGACTCTTCGTGAGACACAAAGCTCACACCGCCTGGGCCTATAGAGTGTAAGCTATTGCTTTCCACCGGGCCAAGACACCTGTGAAGAGATCCCAATACGTGGACTTGAGCATTCTCCGCAGTTGTAGCTGCCACGGCGATGGCATCTTGTTCCCACTGCTGAGAGTCCTGTCGACGGCTTTATTCGCCGGCAAATCCTACACACCCTAAACCTAGTCCGAAACTGACTACGGGAGATGCAGTAGCCTAAGTCCTGGAATATTGCATTTTGAGAAACCTGGAACTTGGCGTCAGTGCCTTGGCTCACCACATCGTTTAACTCAAGTTGCCGTTGCATTGCCACCATGTCTAGCTGTAAGTCAGTGTGTGTTTGCTTGCGCTGTCATGTGTTGGTCTCTCTGTCACGCAGTCAATGTATTCTCTCTCGTGTCCATGCATAAGGCTGAAAAGCTACTTGACTGTGGGTTCTGACTTTACCACGTTGTAAAAACTGATTGACCTAAAGCTTTGGAGGTGGGACCGCTTGATGGTGGTCTCGCTGAGCAAAAACATCCAGCAACTCCGTGCTACGAGTTAACGGGGCAGATGCCCGAACAACAGGCTGGATCGATATTTGTCAGCTGTCCCGTACCCTTGCCGCGTTCGGTGCGTGGCAGTGGTTGTGCAATAGGATGACAAGCCCGGGAGCACGGTGGACAAAGAGAAAACTTGTAACCACTGATGGACAACTGATGGACATGTTGTCATGGGCTATCGGCGATCCTCAATCTTGCTGGTTTTCGCTGGGTGCACGACGTGCAACCAAGCAGTTCGGTCTAATTGAACTAGGACGTTTGAACGACAGCACATCGAATGTGGCCGAGGGCCCCAGCCGTCTATCCGGTCTTAGCATTCATGCTCGCTCATGAAGGCGTGTTCATTTCTCCTCCGGAGAATCTCGGCATTGTTTACCGAGTGCAACAACCAAAATGGCCTTATGACACCTCCGCCACCACTGCCGGCCATCAGCGAAGACTAGCCTGCTAGGCTTTGCGAATGCGCTGGTCCGGAGAAAGAAAAAAACTGCAACGCCTACGCCGCGATGATATTCGCCTTGTTGTCCTTGCTGAACGTCGGGAGGATGGATGCGGCTGTTAGTCACTGTTAGTCTCTTGCAAGTAGTAAGCCGGGTGTTCTGGTGGCCGAGCCGCATCCGCCACTGCAAATCACCGAGAGGTTAAGAGATGAGGCGCAGGTAGGCTGTGCAGGTCAGAAGCCGGCGGTGCTCGACTAGGCGTCCGGCCTGGTTCAGCTGATGCGACAGGTCAGGCTTGCAGTCATCATCGTGACGTGGCGGTGGTGTGCCTAGCTCATCCAGCGGAGCTCGACTTCCCGCGTGGATCAGCAGAGAGGTCCAGCTATTCTATCGGCAGCCTCCGTGCGCCTGTCCCGTTCGCCTGCGGCGTGGCCTAGGACCTAGGACCTGACCTGAGCTCCTTGTGGGAAGTCGAGCCCTGCTTGGTCGCATGCATCGCCCTGCTTCGTCACGGGCTTTGGAAGGACGAAGCCGAAAGCTCGCCGGCGGCTGCTCCGGAGCCCGCACGCGGAAAGCAACGAGAACACATACACACACACAGAGAGAGACACACACACACACACACACCAAACCTCAGACCCGGAGCAGCCTCATGCACAAATCTGCAGAGCAGTCGAGTGGTCTCAGGCCACTCCGCTGTGCTTGCTCGGAAGCCAAGGACGCCGCCATGAACGAACAAGCTCAGGAAACATTTCGTCAAGCAAAGGTGCGTCTTTCGGGCGGCAACTCGGCAAGTTGTTCCATCAAATCTGCACAGCGACGTTAAACATTCATGCTCGCTCAACAGCCCAACGCAACACCCGAGACGTTCGCTCCAACTGCCACAAAACCAAACACGCGCAGGATCTGTAGCAACCAGCCACTTCGTAGCCGCTGCATTGGCATGGTCCTTTCAGCCGATCTCGTTCACAGGTCACCAGTTCTCGCACCGTGCCCTCATCGCAAGTTTCAGATGTTCAGCTGCCAAGTTCAAGCAAAATCAAGCAAATTGATGTGCCAATGGTGTGGAAGGCCGGTGAAGTGATGGCTCGCCCGGCCCGCGGGAACCCAGTCTCAACTTGCAAGACTTCCATGAAGTCCTTGATGTTCTGAAGCTTGACATCCGCAGTGCAATGAGTTGAGTAGATATAGTGGATGCAGGGCATCGCGACATTCGACGTGCGAAATCAAATCACTGAGAGTGGCCTGCAGGAATGCCTGCTGCACTTCACAACTGGTTCTAAAGAAGCACCGGTTGAACCGCCGACGCATTGACCTCTGCAAGATCTACATTTGGAATGCAGGCACATCCGCATCGGCCGTTTCGAAGAGCATCAGGAAGGGGCGCCAAACAAAGTAAGCTGGTGGCCGGTAGGTGCGAGATGGCAGTGTATAGGCATTCAGATTGGATAGCCGATCAATACCATTGATTCGGCTCTGTCTGGCCAGCGCAGAGAAGGTACCGCTCACTCAGATGGACTTCATACTATCATGCTTCTCCTTTGTCTGCGAACGAAAAAGTAACGGACCACAGAGCCAATCAGGCCTCTACGTGAGCACCCAGAGGAGATCACTCCCAGCCCAACAAGGAACTGCGAAGTAATTAATTGACCATCTACTTCTCGAGTCAATCACGCCCCCGGATCGCCAAAGGACTGATGCTCTCAAAGACGAAGGATGGTGTTAAGTGACGATTCATTTGGGAAGCACCTCCCTGATGGCAAATCGTGCTTTTCTCAGCCATCCAGGCAGTCCAAAAATCACTGCAATGGCAGTACACATGATTTGACCACATGCACCTTCAGCACATCGAAACAACAAAGCGGCGCATCAAACATCGTTCACGACGCAAGGCACTGTACGGAAAGAAAGCCTCGACACTAATTAAGGTTGCTACAAGCAGAAATCTTCTCTGACAAGCTCGGGCTTGGCAACCTGCGACCTGCTTCTGCAATCCTCGTGCATACGGATGCAGAAATATGGCTCTGCAGAGGGCCAGGCCTTGAGTTGTGAACAAGTTCACAACAGCACAAGAGCCCGGGCAGGTCTTGGAATGTTCCTGCGAAGCCTTCCTCCTAGCCGTCCTGGCCCGGCACTCTTCCGCTGGGATCAACTGCGCGGCAGCACAGAAACGAGTCGAGCTTTTATCGAGGCTGCCTTGCATGTAATCGAAAATCAAGCTCTGTCATCCCGAGCATCTCATTAGCACAAGCGTTGCTCAAGTGCTTGTGCGGCTTTATGCTTGCAGGCTGCCTTGGATGATGGAGTCGGGGACGGTTGCTTGCCATCCCAACTTTCACCTGCATGAGCTCGGCACGAAACCCTCGTCACCCGGTGCAGCACAAGTCAAACATGTAAGTCTGCACAATGCACAAGACCACGTGAAAGGCACGTGCAAGGACGTGCGCGACCTCTCCTGCCACGAACATGAGCACTGACATCTGTTCCAATCCTCCCTCCCCGGTGAGTGTGTTCGGGTTTGGGTTTGGACAGCTTGGACCTGTTCCATCCTCCATCCTCTCGGCGATTTTTGGTTGTGGTCTGGCTTTGACGAGAATGACGACAGCCACAAGCAGCACAAGCAGCACGACACCAAGCCAGGCCATCCCTGCGCAGGTTGGATAATACATATAATACTTTTTCGCGGTGTCGCAGTGATGTGAACACCCCGAAGACCAAACAAACCACCACACGGATTCCGTCACACTTGCCTGGCCCTCCCACCCCCGTCACCATGTGGGCCGGGGCTGGGGGGAACGCCGCACATCTCGCAACAAAAATCTACTTTCCACCTGAAACACGAAGAGATAAACGAATGAGTGAATATGCCAAGACGGCGTGTGCGTGCACGACAGTGGAACTCGCCCTGAGCCCACCGACACGCTTTGATCAGAATACCTCCACGACCAGTCTACCGCCACCAATCGTCCCTCCACTTGTGTTTGAGTTGAGATTCGCCTAAGCAGAGCAGGCATCGCCTCCTGCAGCCTCATCGTTGCTCGTGGCTTCATGTGCCTGGCCGCCACTTCGAAGTGGAGACCCCCGGCAAATGCTTGTGTCACTCGCGCCTCAGCAGGGACTGCGCCCGAAGTGCTTTGGCCTGTCAACCTGGTGCCAGGACGGTCTGGGCTTGGGCTCTGCGGGATGCCAGCGGTATGCGTAAACATCCGCACCTCAACTGTGCGGGTTCGCGAGACATCTGGGGCCCTTAACTGCACAGGCTGGCAAAAAAGTTTCTTTTGAGATCACAGCACTGAACATGACACAACGTGATCTTCATGGCCTCGTCGTCAGCGTTGTTCATGCCACGTTTTCATGAGCGACCACGTGAAACATCGCAAACTCTCGACCTCCCTTGAGGAGGCTTGAGCTGACGCGGCCGCACAATGAAGTCCGATCGAAAAGCGTTGCACGGAAACCAGAACTCCAGTGGGAGAAGACGGGATGGGGCAAGGGTCGGGCGTAGTGCTGGCCTGCCGCGCCCCCGCTGCCTTGGCATCTGGCATTCTGTCATAAATAATTCAAATCTCAAATCCCGAACCCGAGGATGGCACTGCTCCAAATATATATCCCGACTGGTACCTGTCTCCCGGCATTTAGCGTGTGCATGTCGGCTTCCAGGGCAGAAACCAAGCAGGCAGCACGCGCGCCCGACTTCAAACCCGGCGGCTCCTTCTTTCGGCCTCGCCACCTTGACACCCAGCGAAGCAGGAATGAAAACCTGAACCATGGACATTCGCTCTTGGTGGTGAACTGCGCACGTATTGCGACCTGACAGAATGAAGACAGAGACCGTTCACATCTTTTCACGGGGCTCGACAGTCCGAGGCCATGGCACCGTCGATAAGCACTTCGCCCCTTGCCTCAACACGGCAGGCATGAGGCTAAGGCAGACCGCAGGCATGGTTTTTCTGTGCTGCGCTCGGATGGCGGGGCATTCTAGACAGAGGGACAGGATACCAACACCAACTGAAACTCAAGAGCATGGGAAAGTCCCAAGTACATAGTGAGAGATCTGAGAGAGATGTTTTCTGGCGATCGAAATGTTGAGGGAAGTTTCGTGGAGGTTTGTAGTGGCAAGCAGGGCCTCCGTCTCAAAAGCTCAATCAAACGCAACAGACACAGCACACAACCGAATAACATCGAGAGAAGAACACGTGCGACTACTCGGTGCTTGTGTGTTTGGTGTTTACCCACGAGCTTCTGGGCTTGCATTCTTAGACCCCCGTGCGTGGCTCAGTGGTAGTAGTGGTAGTAGCAGTAGCAGCAGTAGCAGTAGTAGTAGTAGTAGTAGCAGCAGCAGCAGTAGTAGCAGTAGTAGCAGTAGCAGCAGAAGTAGCAGCAGCAGCAGCAGCAGCAGCAGCAGCAGCAGTAGCAGTAGCAGTAGTAGTAGTAGTAGTAGTAGTAGTAGTAGTAGTGGTAGCAGTAGTAGCAGTCGCAGTAGTAGTAGTAGTAGTAGTAGTAGTAGTAGTAGTGGTAGTAGTAGTAGTAGTAGGCATTCCGGCTCAGCTGTGCCACCAGCGGGACCCTTTTTCTCCTGAGTAGCTTTGCGTAGATGCCATGGAATGCAGACCCCCGTCACTCAGTTTTCAGGGGTATTCCGCTACGATTCTACTCTTGTGTGCACTGTTGGCGGCCTGCGTAACACCAAGCCGCGGGATCTCCGCAAGGAATCCCCAGGCCCTTGGTGAGCCTAGTGGCGCCGTTGACGGCCCCCTACTGTGTGATGCCTAGTGCGCCTTTGTGGCCACTGTGCTCATGCTTCTGCCAACAAGCCGTGTTAGCACGCGATGCACTTGCGTCGTTTGATGCCTTTGAAAATTTGGGAATATTTGACTTTTAATTGTACATCTGGTATCCACTGTTCGCATACCTAGTCAGTAAGAGTGAGAACGCTGGGTCTTGCGACTGCGTTGAGTAGGCCTCGAGTTTGCATCTATTCGTAGTGGAACTCGACCTTGCGGTCAGCATATGCACTGCCGATAGTCGGAACGCCAAGCTGAGCGACAGGCTGCGATTGGAATGAATGAAATAGTAGTAGTAGTAGTAGTAGTAGTAGTAGTAGTCGTAGCGGTAGTAGTAGTAGTAGTAGTAGTAGTAGTAGTGGTAGTAGTAGTAGTAGTAGTAGTAGTAGTAGTAGTAGTAGTAGTAGTGGTAGTAGTGGTAGACAGATTACGATTGCCGTGACCTGATGGGGCAAGCCCAGAAGCCAAAACAAGCCAGAATGCCACAAAGCCGGCCCAGAAGCCAAGAAACCAGAAACCCAGAAAGCCACAAAGCCGGAGAAGGCAGAAAGCCAGAAGCAAGAAAGAAGGGGCCGAAAAGCCAAAACACGGCTCCGAAACCAAGAAGCCAGAAGCCTTTGTTTAACTCGGCTCTTCTTCGTTGAAGTAATCCCTTGCTGAAAGAACTGATCTCGATTTATTGCTTGATCCTTGTTGGACGTAGTATTTGCTGATCCCTCAATTCATTCATCCCTACCTCCAAAACTCGATCATTTCAGGGAGAAGCCGAAGCTCTCTGCGCGGACAGGAGTGTGTTGTTAAGAAGTCGAGGCTGCTGCAATGGCATCCAGTGCCGACTGCGCTGCTGAGGAATCACCTTGCGAGCTTTGCTTGGCAAGCAGGTACAAGCTGCTCTGCACAGGAATGGCACGGAATCGGACCCACGGGGTGTCCTCACATCAAAAAGCGGAATCTGGAGAAGTTGGAATGTAAACTCATTCATGGCCCGAGGTGGGCATTCCTTTTCATGAAGCCGGCCCACATTTTTGGAATGTCCTCTCGCGGGTCCCCTATCTTGTGACAGATGTCGATCGCTCCGAAGCGTTCCAACCTGGAGCACAGCGTCTCCACTGTTCCCGTCTCCCAGGTAACATGTCTGTGACTTCCGCAGCTTCTGGCTGGGTCTTCAAGGACAGCCGAGTCGTGCCAGAGTGGACACCATCCTCACGACAGTGGTAAAGCGACTTCAGATCTTGTACCCAGAATTCAGTTTGGGTATTGGCAGACTGGGCAGGCAGCTATGATTTCGATTGTGTCCCGCGCGGCCTTTGGACAGCGGGTTGTCTGGTGAAAACGTCACCGCTGTGGTCATCTGCATGTCCATGTAAGGATTCCACCATCTCGGAGACATTCCCGGCAGCCCTGAATCCGATGCCGCGAAGATGAATCGCGAGACGAACAGCACTCAAAGAGTCGCTTGCCATGAGGTCCAGACGAGGTTTCCGTCAGTCACACGGCTTTCGAACTTGGATTAAACCTATACGCTCGGGTATCACGGCATCGGAAGAAGGTGAGGTACGGTGCCAACGTGTGTAGTTATGGCAGGTGTTCCAGTCCGGATCCTTGGCTCCGAAGTGCTCCACCGCTCAAACGAAAGGAAACTGCGACGAAATTCACGAAGAAGCCGATGGGCCAATCCCCTTGCGATCCACGATTATACAGACTTTCTGATGACTAGGCTTGCTGCATGATACCGGCACGAAAGGCAGCCAGGCCGGAAGGCTCTGAGAAGATGTGGCGTTTTGGACTTTTGCCATCCCTTACCCAACAGCAGCATCAGGAAAGACACATTGCAATTGATGTTTCCGCATTTTGCAAGAGCGAAACATATAACAGCCCAGAAGATGCCAAGGGGACTGCTGCCAAGCATCTTGATCTGGTCGCTGGGCTTTTAAGAAAAACCCTGAACCCAAATGCCAAGCAACAAGCTTCTCAGCTGTCTTGGTTCTGTAGGCATAATTTCAGGAGTACGGCCAGATTGTCTTGGACACAACTCTACAGAATGTACCACCTGCAAGTGTGATGCCAGAAGAAGCTGACCTAGCCATAACCGGCCGTGCCATGCGAAGCCGTTTTCAATTGAAGCAACCGCTCGACTGGGAGATGGTTCACGCCGTTCGGCGGGTGACACAATAAAACCTGCCGCGGTAGCCAGCTAAGCAGCTAAGGCTGTTCGACAGGAGGCAGCAGTCAGCTTGACTGTCGGCGCGGCGGAAGCGCTTCCGTTCGATGAACAAAGCCATCGCCGAAACTTCATCTTCGCTTCCAAGGCAGTGCACGTAGCCTCAGACTGACAACCTAAACTCCTCCATATCAGAAACAAGACTAATTTTTGAGGGCCCAGCGCAAGTGCGAAGCAAAGCTGGGAAACAAACTTCGCGGCCAGCAGCGGCCTGAGAAAGGGACGGGGGAGCAAAGATGTACCAAGGCCTGAAAGCCGACGGTTTTCCAGACCTTGAACCTGAAATCAACATCAACAAACAAACCTTGAACACCATGTCATCTACCGGTTTTCGACAAGCTATTCACGAATTCCAGTTTGGAAGGTCGTGTTAAGTGGAAAACCCGTTTGCAGGATCAGACGTTCCAGAGACCTATACACTTTTCGGCGTCCCGTCTCGCGGCAAGCTAAGCGTTTGCCGGTCGTGTAGGTGCGGACCGGACCGCAAGAAGCTACCGGGGACTTCCCTTCTCGGAAAGCGGCCGGGGCATTCCTATCTGCAGACCGTATCACTGCTGGTTTCTTCAGGGCTTTGACGGTTTCATTCCTCCTACCTTGCCCTCGCGCTTCTTGTACCCTGCAAAAGTTCAGCCATGCGCGCCTTTTGCAAAGCTGCTGCTGGAAGGGCAGCACGGAGTTCCCGCCAGTGCACGAAATACGCGAGAGCGGATGTCCAAACAAACGCTATCTGTAGGCATAAGTTTTAAATCTAGAAGCAAGGCGAACTCTCTTCACTTTCTTGTCCTGTGTCGCTATACATAGGACCGTAGCTCGACTCGAACTAGCACTGGTAAAGGTTAAAGCATTGCTATTAATATTAATGTTTGATGGTTGAGTTATTTCCTGCACTGCTTCCATTCGGTTTCAGCTGGCTGGCGAAACTTAAAACGCTGTATATTGTATACTGCCGAACCTCACGCTGCAAACAATGTCAACAATGATAACGACAAGGAACAGCTGCAGCAGCACAATTGCAATTGCCCTTTTCTGTATACGGTTTTAACGACGTCTTGAATGCGACTTAAGATTTCGTTGGTTGGGCTTTGCTTGGTGATATAATGTAACAAAATCATGTGTTTCTTGGTGCGCATCCAGACCTGGCCTGGTTTTGGCCGCTCGCTTCAGGTGTTTCAGCATTATCCGCTTGAGCAACCGCTGAGGAGACCTTGACAGAATTTCAGAAATGTGCTGCTGAGAACATGACATCAGGCATGCTCAGAAATGCCTGCGACGGCCAGACCTTGTCCCACCAGAGAAAAGGACCTGACACGGCTCAGGATTACGGGTTCACGTGAGGTCCAGGTCCTCGATTGACAGCGAGTGTTTGAAAGTTTGGGGTAGTAATGAGAATTCTGCTATCTCGGCATGAGTTACATGCCTCTGGGCTCGCAACTCTCGCACCGTTTGAGCGCAAAGCTAGAACGAATGCTCTGAGTTGCACGAGCCGCGGACTTTTGCTGCAACACATCTGAGCGGAGCTGTGGCCGGTGCCGTCAAGTCCTCTGAACATGTCCCCTTTACAGAGCAGCTCTTGCAGCACGCCCTCCACCACAATCCACCACAAAGAGGCATGTCCTCGATGAGGATGACACTATCCAGCGCTGCCTGTCTACAGTCCACGGCTACGGAATATGACAGCCGAAAAGAGCTGAACTTGCATATCTGAAATCAACACTAGCACATCTAATGCAAGTCGCGGCTGGATGTACCAGTTTTGCGCGCTGCGCAGTCGCGCATTGCAGGCTGTTGAAGGCGAGCCGGGGTCGAGCAATGGCGCAACGACAACACCGCTTAACGTTGCACAGGTGCACGGCACAGGCTGCAAGCGCCCTGTTGTGTGTCGGCTTCTGTCTGCCCATTTGAAGGGCCGCAGAATTAATTCATGGTATTTTTATTCTTTTCGGGGAATGCATTTTGTTTTCAGATCTGTAACGCAGGCCTAGGCGCGCCACCGTATTTCGCCTACTCTTCTGGTGAAGGGACTTCCGACCTGTGCATGGGGGCTTGCCATGGCGATTCCGGTTCATCATAAATCTTAAACACGCCGCCATATTTGGCGATTCCGGTTGATCATAAACCTTGGATACACCTCTAAATTTCACGATTCCGGTTTATCATATATCTTGAACACACCTCCTTATTTCACGATTCCGGTTCATCATATATATACATATATATATATATGGGCTGCGTAGTATCCCCCCACCCCTATTGTTTTGCTAAAAGCCTGAACTTCAACAAGTTTGCGACCTCCGGTCGAACTTATAAACCCAGCGAAAG
>CAJNDV010010513.1:45482-55744 GCA_905221635.1 Symbiodinium sp. CCMP2456
TATATATATATATATATATCACAAATGCCAGCCCCATTTGGCGATTCCGGTTCATGTCATCATATATGCTAAACACGCCCTACCATTTGGCGATTCATCACACATCTCAAGCACGCCCCCTCATTGGGCTATTCCGGCCCATCATGTATCTTCAACATGCCCCTCATTTGGCGATTCCGGTTCATCATGGAGCGTAAACGCGACTCCTCATTTGGCGATTCCGGTTCATCATATTTTTAAACATGTCCCCCCAAATGCCCAAATGGTGATTCCTGTTGCTCATGTACCTTCAGCATGCCCCTGCGTTTGGCGATTCCAGTTCATCATAAATTATATCTGAAACATGCGCCCTCATGTGGCGATCTCATTCATCATCATTCATCATAGATCTTACAGGCGCCCCCTCATTTATAAGCATGCCCCCGCATTTGGCGATTCATCGTAATCATCTGTCTTAAACTCTTAAGCGGACGAGGCAAGGACGAGGAGTGGGCGGGAGTAATAGCTGACAAAATCTAACAACCCCACACCTAGGGTGGGGAACCAAAGTAATTCCTAGAAAAAACAGAATTTCCAATTGAAGCATCACACATGCAAGACTTCCCTTCCTGAGCCTCGCACGAGGACTCGTCGCAGGGCCTGTCCATGGGGAACTGCAAGGAGGACCTGAAAGCAGATCTGAGCATCTTCTTGGAGCATACTCGCTGCACTATCCTCATCTACATCTGCAAGCCACGCTCTCAGCCTCCATGACAGTTTTCGAGACCTTGCGGCCATGCATTCGGCGGCCTGGCCTTGCACCTTGAAATTTCTGAAAATGCGAGCAGCCGGCCGTGCCGGTGGGGTCTTCCTTAGAAGACCTGCTGGAAGAGCAGCGCTCTTCAAGCAGGACTTCCAAGCGACCACGCCGGTACAAGCCTCTTGCCGTACACGAGCCGGCCTTGCAAAAGAGACCACAGCCTGACTGGCATCCACAAAGACGATGGGCGTTCCCGTCAAAGGCCTCTAAACCTAAACACTGCTTTTGCCCCAAACCCTGTTCAAGTTGGTGTCTGTGCTATGTTGAAGTCTTCTTAGTTGAATCGCCGTGTCTCGCATGTCTCGCCCAAGGCAGCCAGTGGTCACACTCAAACGTTCATCACGTTCGTTAAAGGCATGCACTTAGCCCCAGAGCAAGCATGAGCACCCAACCAATCGAACCTGACCACGCAGGAGGATGAAACAAGATCTCCCTTATGTGCAGAGGAAGGGATACATTGCGTGACGTCAGTCATAGGATTTCGACGTGCACTTGCCCTTGGTTCCGCAAGCGGCATTCACTTACTGGCAGTATGCAGCCCTGAAGTGACATTCAGGTATCGGCTCAGGGGTCAAAGTCTACCCCTGCATTTTGCATATTTTAGGAGCGCCTCTTCGATTAAGGAACGCTTCCTCGACGACATCGCTATCAGCTCGCACATCACTTAGAGGCGTTGCTGTAATTAAAACCCCTGAAAGATACAACAACCCGTTTCCCTTAACAAAACCAAAAGAAACAAAACCAAAAAAACAAACAAACAACAAAAGACAAAATACACCAAAACAAACAAAACCAAAAAACACACAAACACAAGAAAAAAACATTATTTCAGAACTCTTCAATTTGTGTATATTTCTAGTTCTTTTTGGAGGAGTACCGGAATAATGTTGTTTTGTTGTTGCTTTTATTTTGTTTGGTTTTGTTTTTTGGTTGTGTTGATTTGGGTATTTTTGGTTTTGGTATTTTGGTTTTGTTGAGGGAAGGGGTTGTTCTGTTGTAGGGCTTTTAAGTACAGCAGCGCCCCTAAGCGTAAGAGTTGACAGCGATGTCGTCGAAGAGGCATACCTGAACTGCCGGACACGCAGCCGGAGAGTTTACATTGTACGGCAAACTCGCGCCATGTCGTGTGCCTGTTTAGCTTCAACTGTAGTATTCGAAGATGACACAGATCTAAAGATCTATCGCTTTAACTTGTATTCTCTAGAACAACTTCAGTGCAAAATGCAATCATCCTTCGCCCATTCTATATGTTGCACGAGAAGAAAACCATGTGGGAATTAGACAACACATGTACAGATACGTTTAAAAATTCTTGTAGGATAGTATTGCTGGAGCAACGATTGCAAAGCTGTTTAGAAGCACTCCGTGCTATGTATGTTTCGAAATCTTAACAAGTGTTATCCCTTCAGTTTCATGTGCCAGCTTCTTCCTGAACATGTATAACATAATGCCCTACATTCCAGTACAAGTGGTTGCAGTTGCTATGAGCATTCGGCTGTAGCCTTTTGACGTGGCCAGACCTACCAACACACTCACTCTTATTCTAAAGGTTTTAGGACATCAAGCAGAATGTACAGTTCAGAATTTAAATATATATTTATCAAGTAGACTACCTCAGTGTTATGATTCAGTGCTGAATTTCCAGGGTATGTTAGCTGCTACAGATTGACTACCTCCAGTGTTATGATTCAGTGTTGAATTTCCAGGGTATGTTAGCTGCTACAGGTTTGGCTTGAGATTCGTCGTTGCCATTACCTGATACGGTTTTACCTTGGAAGCGTACATGGTTGAATAGCAGCCAAAACAGCGATAGTTAAGTTTCGTGATGGAGTGCTGTGCCACTTATATAACACTCACGAACACACAGAAGGTTATATTTATAATAACTGACAGTCTTTTACTACATTGAAGGATAATGACATACTGACATGGATTACTGACTCTAGAAACAACAGTTATTATATTGGTAACTAGATAATTGGGCAGACTGACTCCTCGGAGCAAGTTAAGCACGGCACTTGCTGAGCTAAAAATAGTCAGACTTAAGTATGCTAACAAGATAAAAAGTTTACCGTCTGCCAATCAATAGAAATTTACAGCATATATGTTCAAGTAGTGTCCGTAGGGATAAGGACACACCTAAAAGAAAACTGGTTTTATGAGCAGTAGAAACAATACATATTATTTTCACAACTACGTAGATAATTAACCGGGTAGACTAAACCTTGGACCTGTTTAGGCGGAGTGTTTGTTAACTAATACCAAATCAAACAAAATATGATGATAATATAGTGCATCATAGTGCACTTAGCAGTCTGTACAATAAGTGAACCGAACTGGTGATGAGTTTACAATGATTAACAACTAGTCACGTTGCTGCCCTGACATCACACATTCATGCATAGACTGCTAGCTACATGGACATGAAATATATGATTTCGATACCTCAGTATATAGGTCGAGAGATTGAACCCTCGAGTCCTCGAGTACATTCACAGTACTCCGTCTAATATCATTATCTGAATGAAAACTGTACTTAGATAAGAAACGAATTTTAGGGAAGCTTAAAACGAGTCGTGAATTTCCATGTTGCAACTTCCTCATTATTTTCCTTATGATCCATACACACGTAATCCCAAATATGAAAAATGCAGGGGTAGACTTCGACCCTCAACCCAGGTCTCACACAGAGATTCGCAAAGCCATCATGGCATACTGACAAGCTCGCAATCGTGCCTCAGCCGCAGTCCGGACTCCTCGCGATCCGGGGTTGAAAATTGGGACGCGGCGCGAGTTAGTGCAGGTCACATTGCAGCAACAGTGAACACTGCCGTCCTGGCGCTCCACGAGCGTTTCTTCCAGGAGCTTCCTGCCAGTGGCGGTGCGGGGCATCCTGGGCGCATGCACGACGGGAACGGGCAGACTCGGGCTTATTAGGCTGCCACATTGAGGTGCAGGCAGCAGCCTCCGCAAAGCAAAGGGCGATGATGTTGTGTACCTGCTGTGTTCAACATGACCTTGGGGCGTGACATTATCAAAACAAGAAACCAGTTAACCAGACAGCACCGACTCTATCACAAGCTTCGCAGCGTCTCATGAGACATCGCAGCGGTCGCATGTTGAAGTCCGGATCGGCAGCGAAAGCTATTCCTTCCAGCCTTCTCTCTTGACATACACATGTCACCGTCATGCAGGCCGAACGCTCTCCATTGCTATCGAGTTGCGTCACGAAGGAACGCATCACAAGCACATAGTAAGACCTGTGCACAAAGATGCAAAAAAAGGTTGCCGGGCGGAGGAAGTGCTCAGGTCTTCACGGCAAAGTGAAGTAGTAGCCTGCTGGATACTGACTGCAGCGAGCCTCGTTCTTGATAGCTCGGGCTTAAACTTGGAATCCGACGGAAGGCCAAGTTGCTCAGCTCCTCATACAGCCTCAGCTAACCGAAGCACGGTCAGCCTCAGCTTTCGCTTGGACATCCGATCAAGGAATGAGCTGTCCAAAGGCACGTCGGCGGTCAACGCCCATGCCATCCTCAAGTCTTCCAGTTCATCCGATCTTTTGCGGGAGTCGCCAGGCTAAACACCAGGCCTGCACCAGTCGCTTTGCATCTCCCTGCCCTCCCTGCAAAGCCTCCTCCAGTGCTGCTGCAAAGGGCCTGGCAGCACAGGCCGTAGATGCGTGAAGCTCTGTGTTGCGGGGAAGCGAGGAAGGAATGCTGCTCTTCTCCCGGTCGCTTCAAATCCTCGTCATCTTCTCGTTCGGAACTAAGAATGCCCATTCCTCGAAAGCACGGCCTCAAACAGCAGACTCAACAAGCGAAGAAAACACGCGCTGACAAAGATGAAAAAGCAGATGAGGTCTCGGCACCAGTGCTTGGTAATCTTCCGCCAACAGGCTGAGTATTGCGCAGGCCATGCTCTCCTGTTACACTCTGCTACATGGGCCCCCGTGGCTGAACGTACCCAAGGCCTGATGAACCGCTGTCATCTGTGCCACCAAGCCGAAGTCGATCAAGCCGAGGCGCCCGTCATCTAGAAGCATCCTCGGAATATCTCGAGAACTCAGACCCAGACTGCCACCGAATCCCAGAAAAGTGAAGTGAATGTATTTGCCGAGACGCATGTTGCCCTCATGTGGGTCACAATGCACGAAACCGGCATCCATTAATTGCCTCTCGAGTTGGGACCAACCGTTTGGCTTGCTTATGCTTGCATGAGATTGCATGGTCTCCAGCTCCAAACAAGCAAGGATGGCAACGACAAGCACGGCCTAAGCGGCACTCGGAAATTTGCAATCCAGACACATCGGTCACCTAACGCCGCTGCGAGCTCGCACAGGCAGGAACCCTGCAAGGTTCACCAGGCGCAGCTTCTGTTGTGCGCTCAAGTCTCGAGGCTTGCGACCATGCAACCATGTGGTCGTCAGCACCTCGTGCACATCTGCCACATGACATCTACCACTGCTCAGAGCCTATCTCTCGCAAGGCCACTGCCCGAGTACTTGTCCGGGACCAAACAACCTGCACCCAAAAAGCAGTGACTTGTCAGGGTCTGCACTTCCGTTGAATGCATGCGGGGGAAGGCTGCCTGCCTCAGGCACGACCACGTCAGGACATTTTTCGCCATAGAGACTCTGAAATAGTTCAGAATGCCTGGCCTGGCAGACGGTGTGGATTATGCCTTACCGGCCCTTACCGCTTACAAGCAGAAGTGTGGTGCCTCTTGCACAAAATCAAGCTCGGCAAAAAGCCCATCTCCGACCTCGTCCAAGACCGACCTTGGGATGCACGGTGACGTCACAGACACCATCACTGAGAGTTTGATCCCTCTTTTTGCCGAAATCAAGCACCTATAGCAGTAATCTTGCCGCTGCTTCTTATGAGCATTCTGTCTCAAAGCTTGGGTGCGGGTCGTGCCTAGTCTGGGGAGCATACTGAGCGATCTCAGAACTCCTTGTAGCACCGAGTACTGCCTTGGCACCAAGGTGATGGGAGGTCGGACGGGTCAGTCGACATGATAGGCATGACTGAAAGAGTTTCAGATTTCCTGTCGCGAGTACTCTGTATGCGTTGTTGATATCACCGGGGTTGCGCACTTGGGGTCTATGGCAGATGGGGACCCCCAAGAAGTGGAGGGGGGGAGTGCGGTGGGTGGGAGTATGAAACAGATACCCGGACCACGCCACACCACACACACCACTTAGAAAAGTGTTTTCTGCACTCGCGGACAGATTCACCTGAAGTACATACGCTCCGCTAGCTGTTGGTGCACAGGCTGTTCCGCTACGGTGTGTGATCAAACATGGGGTCGGGCCATCATGCATGTCAGATTGCAGCAACAGTGCAGGCTTAGTTTCATGGTTCGGCCAATGATGGAAACAACAGCTTTCGGGCGGCCACTTTGGCAGGTACGTCAGCCCGGCGTCCCGGACTGATATCAGTGCCTAGTCAGAGCCACTTCGTTGGGCAATCACTCTGACTGGGCAAATTGCCCCCCCGCAATGAAATAAACCTGTCGGCAACGGCAAAACATCTGCGAGTGTGGATTGTGAATCCCTTACTTCATGTACGAAAGGAGTTCACACACGTCGCCCCAAGTTGGGGCGCGTGCAGCCTGAATGACTGTAAACTGCTTTGTAACGGTCTTGTATCTGAGTTGAGGTCGCCTTGCGTGGTCGGCAACCTTTTTTAACCTGCGCTGTCTGAAGTCACTGTCCGAAGCTACACGTACAAAATGAACTGGCTGCAGTGTATTCGTAGTGGTCACCGGGTCGAGGTCGCACAGTCGACGTCTGCCTTGCTCCAAGAAGAATGCTTGTGGCTCTGGCTGTTGGTGTTGGTGTTGGTGTTGGTGTTGGTGTTGGTGTTGGTGTTTGGTGTTGGTGTTGGTGTTGGTGTTGGTGTTGGTGTTTTGGTGTTGGTGTTGGTGTTGGTGTTGGTGTTTTGGTGTTGGTGTTTTGGTGTTGGTGTTGGTGTTGGTGTTGGTGTTGGTGTTGGTGTTTTGGTGTTGGTGTTGGTGTTGGTATTGGTATTGGTGTTGGTGTTGGTGTTGGTGTTGGTGTTGGTGTTGGTGTGGGTGTGGGTGTGGGTGTGGGTGTGGGTGTGGGTGTGGGTGTTGTTGTTGTTGCTGCTATTGCTGTTGTTGTTGCTGTTGCTGTTGTCGTCGTCGTCGTCGTCGTCGTCGTCGTAATCGTCGTCGTCGTGATTGTTGTTGCTGCTGTTGGTGTTGCTGTTGTTGCTGTTGTTGTTGCTGTTGTTGTTGTTGTTGCTGCAGTTGTTTATGTTGTTGTTGTTGTTGTTGTTGTTGTTGTTGTTGTCGTTGTCGTTGTTGTTGTTGTTGTTGTTGTTGTTGTTGTTGTTATTGCTGCTGCTGCTGCTGCTGCTGCTGGTGGTGGTGGTGGTGGTGTCGTTGTGGTTGTCGTTGGCGTTATCGTTGTCGTTGTCGTGGTTGTCGTCGTTGTTGTTGTTGTTGTTGTTGCCTCTGTTGTCGTCGTCGTAGTCGCAGTCGTAGTGGCAGATTGGAACAAGAGCAGGAGCATTCCAAGAAGAGTCGATGACTTCCGGCTTTGAGCCAGGATTCTCACTGGTTTTCGGAACCTCTTACCGTAACGCTGTAAACTTCTCTGCGGATCAGGACCCTTCACGAGTGAAAACGAAACAGCCCGCTAGACCAAGCTGCCGCAAGATCTACATGTTCACAACGATCAACATCTAGATATCGGAGTGTGCTGAAAGTAAGGCGCCAATGAGCATATCGTCGAAGCAGTATCCTGACTATGAGGACCCCTGCCGGGGACTGCTTTCTGGCACCCCCATCTAATGTAGGGCCCTAAATAAATACCAATACTATTTTGGGGGGTTCCTTATTGTAATAACAGTATACTGGGCCCCAAAAGCCTCTTCTAATTAATAAGGCCCCGATATTCTCTTAACCCTAAACTCGAAACCCCAAACCCCCATAACCTTATATTATCTTAATTAATCCTAAGCTCTAAACCCCAAACCCCCATAACCTTGAAGCCCAGGTCGAGACGAGCAGCCCTCTCTTCGGCTTTTGGCGAGCAAACACTCAGCCAAAGGCTTCCAATGGCCACGCGTTTAGGGTTCTGCGCCCAAATTTCGCTTTCGGGTGCTGCTGAGCCTTAAACCCTAAACTCTAAGCTGCCATGATCAGGGTCTATAGAGTTCCGCGAATTATTTTGGGATGGTCATTTAGGTCGGAAACCCCGTGATTGAGTGGAATGGTCTTTGGCTTCTGTTCTATCTCTTGCTGGCGTGTAAGTGTAAGTGGTGGCACATTCTTTTGTCGTGCATGACCCCTAAACCCTGAACCCTAAAACCCTAAACACCCTAAGCACTGAACCCTAAACCCTAGATCCTAAGCACTGTGACTTGATGATTGGTGTTGTGGTCTCGGAGTTGGGGTGTGGGGGGTGGGGGGGGTGGGGGTTGGGTTGGTTTCTGCTCTGAGTTCTGTGTTTCGCCTTGGATCCGGCAGACATCGTACTTTCCCATTTCGGTAATTTACCTAAACAGTGGCTGTTTTTGGTCGATGCACGCTACAGTTTGCTGAGCGCAGGGTTATTTGCCTCAGAGTTAAACTATGTTGGTAAGGTCTGTACCATGTTCGTGCTGTTGCCTTGTAGGGTAGCCGGCTGCTTCTTGCATGCAACCTGAAGACTGCAGCAACAGCAGCAGCAGCAACAACACAGCAGCAGTTGTAGTATTCGTCGTCGTCATAGTAGCAAGACGAAGAAATAATAGTAGCAATTGTTGTTTTCGTAGTAGTAGCAGTACTAGCAGCAGTAGCAGCGGCAGCAGTAGCAGAGCAGTAGCAGGAGCAGTAGCAGGAGCAGCAGCAATCGTAGTACTTAAAGTAAGAGATGCCATATGCCTCAGGTTCCCTAACCACTAAGCCCTAAACCCTAAGAATCTCGCGCTTGAGCTTTCAACCCCGTATCCGTTGCAGCGCCTCAGGGTCCCGAATCAAGAATCCCATGCGCTTCTCCTCTGGAACCCTTAACTTAACCGCCCAAATAGTCCCAGGCCCTAGGCACTGTTACAGGGGATACTTTCCCAATTCTTAATAAGGATTCCTAATATAGAAACCCTACAGTCTGCTAAGTAGGCACTATGGACCCTTTGGGGGGTAAACCTGATTGACCTCGACTGCCCATGGCAGCGCCAGGCAAGATTTGATTGGATCGACGGCCGCCAAGTTGCTTTGATCTACAGCACCCAGGGCCATCACGTCAAGGCTCCCACCCACGAAGATAATGAGCCGGGATTGGTTGTCCCATGATGGTATTGTTCCTGTTTCCGCTAATTGGACTGTTGGCTGTTGATGTTATTGGTCGTTGTTGTGCTTGTGGTTGAGCCTTTGTCTGTTTGCTGTGTGTGTGTGTGTGTTGTTCCTGTGTTTGTTTGTTGGGTTGGTTGGTTGGCTGGTTGGTAGTTAGTCAACGTTGTTGCTTGTTTCTTTGTCTGTCTCTTTGTCTGGCTCGCTGCCTGGCTGGGTGGCTGGGTGGCTGGGTGGCTGGCTGGGTGGTTGGTTTGTCAGTGTATGTGTGTGTGTGTTTGCTTTGTTTGTTCTTTTGCTCGTTGTTCGGTTGCTTGCTTGCTGGCTGTTCGGCTGCCCGGCCGGCTGGACGTTTGGCTGGCGTCGCGTTGCTTTGCTGAGCTTTGCTTACCCTTGCTTCCCTCCTTGCGCTTCCTTGCTTGCTTGCTCTTTGCTTGGTTGGTTGGTAGGTGGATTGGTTGATCGATGGATTGCGCACACATGTATTTTCAGTTCACCTCGGGGTTTCGGGTCACAGCCCTCCAGGCCCAGAGGGAAACGAAGTCCCGAGTTTTCGATATCCTACAGGTAGGTTCAACCATGTTTTGGCTGCACTTCGTGGCGCATGAGGTCCTTCCGATGCTTTGCCTCGAAATGCCCTAAACTTAAACCCGAAACTCCTAAACCCTAACCCTAAACCGCTTCCTTATTAATTAACAGACTTTGAAGCAGACCATTCCTGCAGGTTAAGTCGTGGGGAAGTGATGAGAGCAACAGTGCCGAAGCTGCCGCTGGGTCGATGTTGAGGTTTGGGTCAAGAAGCTGAAAGTGCACAAGGCCCACGTGATCCACAGTGATGACAGTCACCCTAAACCCTCAAGTCACAACACCCTGAACCTAAAAGCCTAAACCCTAATCCGAAACCCTAAATCCTAAACCCTAAACCCAAAGTGATTGCGGTCAAACCAAGGGGGCAAGAGGTCCTGACGAAGAGCAATGTGCGACTTCTATGAGCATCGGCAACACGCACTTCCAGATCAAATTGAGGCCGTAGAGTTTATTAGGACTGAGGGTTTAGGGTTTAGGGTGTTTTGCAGCTAGCCGTCGACTCTTTAGAGAACGGTATAAATAGGTAAACAGGTGAGCACGTAGATGAGCGAGCCAGCAAGAGAGAGAGAGAGAGAGA
>CAJNDV010010513.1:57007-81465 GCA_905221635.1 Symbiodinium sp. CCMP2456
CTAGCTGTTGGTGCACAGGCTGTTCCGCTACGGTGTGTGATCAAACATGGGGTCGGGCCATCATGCATGTCAGATTGCAGCAACAGTGCAGGCTTAGTTTCATGATTCGGCCAATGATGGAAACAACAGCTTGAGGGTACATTCGGGCGGCCACTTTGGCAGGTACATCAGCCCGGCGTCCCGGACTGATATCAGTGCCTAGTCAGAGCCTCTTCGTTGGGCAATCACTCTGACTGGGCAGATTGCCCCCCCGCAAAGAAATAAAACTGTCGGCAACGGCAAAAAATCTGCGAGTGTGGATTGTGAATCCCTTACCTCATGTACGAGAGGAGTTCACACACACACACACACCTCACTATTCTGCGTCTGGTGAGGGAGAGAAGTGGCTTGACAAAACGTTCCTTCCCATCTACTTCTGTTGTAGTAGTACTGAATATTAATTCTTTAAGCAATCAAAGAAATCCAAAAAATTACACATTGAAAATATATCTTGCTCTTCACAACTTGACAAGATTGGGTGGGGTCTACGTCGTGCCCCACTCCAGCCCGAATGAAATTATTTGTTGGCACCCCCGTATCAGCGACTTTCTTGACATCGCCACATGGACGAGGGTGCCGGTGCGAGTTTAAGCTCATAACGGGGTGAACGATGCACCAACGAAGCGTACGTACCTGCGTGCCTGCACGAAGATCGCACAGTATTGAAGAATCGGCAGGTTAAACACACATTGTCGGAAGAAGTCCCTGGATGAGAGGACAGGCATACCCCCTGCCGCGTGGTTGACATTGCCTGTGGGGCACGAATGATTTGAACCCCCGTTGTCGCAAAGCCCTTGCCTGATTTCTGCCCCTGCCCCGCCCCGCTGGCTTGTGACCTTCCAGCCCGAGGCCCTAGCCAGTACTGGCGGATGCAATTCGGCAATACCCTTACTCGCTATGAAATGCCTGGAAAGGTTCTGTTGCCGATGCTAAACGAAATAAGCCGAAGCCATTCGATAGCGGTGGTCATATTGGCCGTCGATTCCTGAAGACTCACGCACGAACTATCAGGGGTGGATATGTGTAGGCCGGCAGAAGGCCATCAAAAGATCTGCTGAACGACCATACTGCCCAAAGCTTCGATGCTGAGTAAGTTCCATACATTCACCGTGGAGAAGATTCGTCTGAGCACGTAGAAATCAAGGCCTGCCAGCATCCAAACTAGACTGGACTCAAACTTTGTGAGCTTCCGGCCCTTTCGGCGCCCGCCTACAAGCTCTGCAAGTCCAGGCCTTTGAACCTTGACAGCAACCTGTCTGCACATGTCGGCGTGGGGTAACTCGATACAAGATAACCGGGCCCCGGCCTCGGTTCCGTCAGTGAGTGTGCCCCGATACACCTGGTACAATACAGGTTGGCAGGTTGTGACTTGCAGCTCTTTCGCACCTGGCCCTGTGACACCCGCCATGGCCAGGATAGGCCAGGATACTCTACAAGCAGTCTTGCACATGAGTCTCTGGACGCTGGCAAGCTTGGACTCTCGTTTTCAGCAGAACTTGCCCAAGCCTGCGCCAACGACGCTGCCTTGCCGCTGCGGCAGATCCACTCATCGCGAGCTCACGCTGCAGTCCATCTCTAGAAAAAGGAGCACTGAAGGCGCTGCAGCCACCGGCTCTTCCGTCAGAGAAGAGAAAAGTGGTGCACTTTCACCAGGGTTCTGCAGCTGCGCACCTGCAAATTGAACACACTTTACTGTGCTGAGCTACTTCCTACACCTCTGCGTGTGGATTGTTGCAGAGTCCGTCACCTTCCAAGCTTCGACTCCTGAGTTGTGCACGTGCGCCGGTACCAACTTCGCGTATCTTTGCGTGCAGCGCACCAAGTGCTTGGCGCGGCAACGGGTCCATGCCAACCAAATTCCTTCCAGTTTCCGCGAAGTCTCCGAAAACCATTGACGGGTCAGCTGCACACTCAACGGCACAGGCGAGTTTAAAGTTGAGGCTGTACTATCGCCATGACTCGGGAAGCATCCCATGAAACTGCAGCTGTTCGCGGCATTATATCTTATCAGCATCCGCAAGTATCCCCGACAGAGCAACCCAGAGACAGCAGAGACGCCTTTGAAAGACTCAAGTACTGAGCATACCGAACTGTTTGCCAATCTCACGTGACGAGAATGCTCGCAAACCTGGACGGGGTACCTCGGGTGTTCTGGAAGAGCATCTGCGATGTGAGCTGTCCCAAGTTTTACTGGATGTGGCTATTCGCATACGATCCACAGCTGGAATGTGAGAACTACGGACCAGCTTCTCTGTTGACCAGCGATTCCTTACAATCCTGACTTACAGGCTATGTCCAGGATCGGAAGCAAGAGTCTGGCACACGCAGTTTGGTTTCCGGTCTAGACGTGGGATAGTGGATGTGTTTTGCTTTTATTTGTTTTGTGAAAGAGGGTAGTCCGCTTTCGCGCCTTAGTTTCACTAGTGATAATGGTTGTGTGCACATCGCAGGCCACACTCGACCGCATGGCTTCTGCCGCACGAGCAGAAACTTATGTGAAGATCATTGCCTGTATCGAGGCGGCCTAAGCTCTTGTTGAACTGGACATTTGTTGAAGCAAAGTGGACGTCCTTCGCAGGCGTGCGAGTACAGCACTTCCGGCACGCCAAGTGCATGCAAATCATCCTTGATATACTTGGGCAGTTAGCTGGGCAACTCTGGCAGCATCGGCCCTGCACTTGGATGCCGTTTTAGCGGAACCAAAGATGGTTTCGCTGCACACGCGCGCCTGTAGAAACATTCCAGTATCCCGGTCAACTAAAGACCGAGATGAACAACTACAGTGACGCAAAGCACTGATAGCGAACATTTTCGGATAAAGCTGTGTAAAGTGACTTACTGGGCATTGCCGAAGCCACAGTGCACTCACACCAGTCATGCCTCCATGAAGCTTTGCCTGGCCTCGCGAATAGTTTGCATGGCAACATCGTTTGGGAACTGGCCCATTGCGTCCTGGCAATTGAGTGCTAGACTGCTAGTGATGCTAAACTATATAGTCGGTGCAAGCGCACTCAGCACCAGTCCTGCAGTAGCCCCAACTCTTTGCCGAGCTCTTTCGTGACCAAGTCTGAACGCGTGGCCATCGTCTGCGCCAGCCTAATCAGCAAGGCCATCAGCTTTTGGGCATTTCTGTGAGGCTCTCCCGCAGACGGTCACGGCTTGCCCCACCCCAACTCCCTCCCCATTCAGCCCCTGATCCTCTGACAGTCTTCACTGTTGAAAACGGGTTTGAAACCTTACCATCAGCCAGACCTGCCCTCGCGAGTCTGAAACCGCGTGCGGAGTTGAAGACTTTCCGGAGTTTTGGAAGGGGTGGACCGGAGGGCAGAAGTGA
The DNA here is from genome assembly GCA_905221635.1 of Symbiodinium sp. CCMP2456. Taxonomy (NCBI): domain Eukaryota; class Dinophyceae; order Suessiales; family Symbiodiniaceae; genus Symbiodinium; species Symbiodinium sp. CCMP2456. The sequence continues at coordinate 60,381 of CAJNDV010010513.1, forward strand.
ACCCATGAAACAGCTTGGGTTTAGGTGCGCTGACACTTCCGAAGCGGCAGTAACGGTTCTGGTGCTGCGTGTAGCCGCCTTAGCTTGCCTAGCTCAGCTGCCTCTGATGGACGAGGCCGGGCGCCAGCAGCCCTCACAGATCCTAGAAGATTTGCTTAAGCGCCTCTGCAGGCACCGTCCTGCCGTCTGCGCTCTGCCTGGTTCCTACAATCTTAGCGTCCTAGCTCCGCTCAATCTCAGAGGCAGGCTTGACAAAAACTGTGCCGAGGCTCGCCACCTCCGGCAGCATACAGTAAGCGAGTTAGGCACCTGCTTTGCGTGGCTCTGCGGTGCCTGAGATCGCAGATGCTGCCCTCGCACTGCAACCGGTAAATTCGAATCCTTGCGAGATCTGCTGAGTTTTGCAAGCATGTCGCAAATCAACCGCAGTGTGCTTCGAACCTGCCAAGCAGTGCGAGCAGCGTTGATGCGGGACAAGACCTGAGCAGACAGCAGACGATGGTGCGGTCCCGCAGACGATTCGAAGCACCTCGACCAGCCGTCCGAGCGCTCGGAAGGGATCCGAGCCGAAGTACCTTTTGCAAACATGCTACACACTGCGTCAGGCAACCACACCCGCACGAAACAAGATAAGCATGGCAGGGCGATCACTCGTCTAGTGCTGGTCCGTCGTACTTTCCAGCTACAGGCAAGCGAGCAACATGTCTTCCGAGGCCTTTTGTGCAATCTGCAGCAACTGCTTCGGTCAGGTCAGCTGGCTAACAACATGCCCTGCCTCTGCGGGTTTTCCGTCTGTGCCTTTGTCACACTGTCTACATTAAAGACTGGTGGCGGGATCGTCACGACTGAGCCTTGACAATGTTGTAAGCCCAAGCCTCCATCTGCACACCAGCACGCAGCTCATCAGAACACCCAGCTGCGTTGCCTGACAATCCGGATATGAGGGGCGGCAATACGTGAAGATTTCGCAAAAGCCATTGCCTGCCTGTGCACATCGTGCTTGCTGTGCGAACAAGCCACTGTACAACATCCTGGAATGAACACACATCCCACGGACATCTGCAGGCCTATCACTTCAACAGCAGTCCCGGAATAGGAAGACTGTGGTGACACGTAGTCCGGCAACAAATGGCTCGCGGACCTGCGCAACCGCCAGGAACAGGGCTCTGCTGTCTTCGTCCCCACCTACACCGGTTGCAAAACGACTACAGTACGTGTGTGCGGCACTTGCATTGCAGGGGCTGTATTGCCCGAGTCAGTGACACTGGTCTGTGACGAACAGCAGCCTCCTTTGAGCTTTGACAAATGAAACAAGCCTGCAAGTGCACAGCATCTTTAGCTGAAACAGGACACTTGCGACTTACTTGGGCAGGTTGAATGAGGCGCATGTGGCCTTGCTGATCTTACTTTGCTCTCTCTCTGAGAGCAAACTCGCGAAAGAGGAATGCAAAAAGTAAGAAGCAGCAGGAGAATCCACGAATCGACAAGCATAAAATTTGAACAACTACAGAAGGCAGCAGCATAACAACATAGAAAGGCAAGAAACGACAGTTGCAAAAGCATGTCCACGAGCCACCATAAAATCGCTGTGTACACAAACACGATAGTACATGCGTTCGTGCGCCGCTCGCTGTTGCATGTGCAACTCCAGCGTGGAAGAGAAAAGCTCACGAACCCGGGCTTGGAGTGAATTTAATATGATCCATGCTTCGGCGACCAGGCCAAATCTCTGGAGTCCCCATCTTGTTTTGCTTTTCGTGCATTTCGCCACAGCAGGAGCGTCGTTTTGAGAGGAGCTCGAAAACAAAAGCTTGTTTTGTCTTCACGTGCTGAAGCTCGAAAAGCCTCCACATTCTGAGGCACTGCAATAGCAAGGCGAAACTTCCGGTAGAAGTCTTGGCAGACCCGGAGGAAGAAGGTGGACAAGTCTGCCTGCAGTCTCTGGCAGCCAAGGCCTGCACCTGACCTGAGCCGTACTACCACGCTCCGGTCTTGCACTGGGCGGGCCGCTTCCCACGTGATACGCGAGATATTGGGCCCCCAGACTCTGTGACAGGGTCGAGAAGGCTCAGGACACCAATAGCAGACTTGGCCAGGTCCAGCAGCAGGACTGGATTTTTCATGCCGACAAGAAAATCCGCTTTCCTCAAAGGGAGGGCCGCAAGCAAGGAAGCCACCGTTGCGCTGGAGGAGAGGCAAACAAAGGTAGTTGCCAACCAGTGTGGTGCACCAAAGTCGCAAAGCAAAACCAAAAGCCTGCATGTTCATGACGAGAAAAAGGTATACTCGTCCTCCGCAGAGACTGACCCGAAGGATTTGGCAACAGTGTCAATTTCAAGGGCCCCATGGCCCCATGGCGAGCCTGACAGCTGCAAGCGAAAATTGAGAAACGGGCAGGCGCATGCAGGCGCTGAGAGCCGAGCACGGCGAAGCACGATGTAACGCACCGTACGAACTTTGGAACGGAAGCAGGACTGGAGGTTGCGCAAAGTCTGGTAAGCACGTTCACGTCCTTTGCCCTACAACTCTGCCCGCGGGGGCGATGGTCCGGAAGGAGAAAAGCGACAGCCAACAAAAAAGCATGGAGAAGGACGAGGGAAGCTGGCCACGATTTGGGCACAGGTCCTATGGAGAACATTCCCACTCGAGCTCTTACGTGACTCGCTCACGAAGTCATCAAAGTCAACACACCACTTCTCGGGCCGCCAACAAATCAGCGATGCTTTGGGCCAAACTCTCGTCGTTTACACAATGAGAAACCCTCAGACGCAAGTCAGGAGGAGCAGCCTGCTCAGAAGAGGCCTTAGGGAACAGGTGTGATCGAGGGAACCGCGGCAAATAGGCGATGCCGAAATTCCACAAACAAGTCAACGCAGCAGTTGATATGCCGGCGAGGAAGATGGCAAAGATGTAAGCTAGCGAGTCGGCACAGTGACCAGTAGAAGCAAACAACCCTGGGGTGTGCCCTGGTAGCAACCCCAACCCACAAGCATCTGGAAAGTTTCTGGTCAGTTTTGAGGGGCAGCACTGCCTTGTTTGGGATTGTATTATGCCTTGTATTGAAAACGTTGGGAGGTGGTTCCTGTTTTGGTAAGTTTAAGAAGTGGGGAATTGGCAAGACCAAATTGCGCACGAACACGGATCCCAACAGAACCAAGAACAAAAAAGAAAAGCACAAAGCAGTAAAAACAGCGAGCAAAACTGACGAATACACGAATGTCAATCCACCGAAGACGTCGCCTTCACAGACCACTTGTAAGTAATGGCTGCCTTTTGCCATGTTTCACCTCCACACAACCTCCGCAAGCATCCAGCTGCGGTGTTTGACATGCCAGATCCGGCCAAATGAATGAGTCTCAAGTCAGACCTTTACGCAACCAAATACCCCTCAACAAAAACGAGAGCACAGGACAAAAACACATAGGCCAGCCGGTCACGCGTCGTCTCAGTCCAACTCGTTCATGTCTGCCACCTCCTTCCATGCACATCCATGCTTTAGCTGCAGATGCAGACGTGCCGGCTCGACGGCATGACATGACTTGGCTATTGCACTCTTGTACCATTTCATCCTTGCCGTCGTCTTCGTCCTATCTTTCCGTCCTCCTCTTCCTCCATCTTCCTCCTTCCCCTTCTCCTCCTCTCCCTCCTACTTCTCCCCTTTCCGTTTCATCTCTTTGTCTCTTTCTGGGCAATAAGGCCTCCGCTTGTGCACCCAGCGCATTCGCAGGTCTCCTCCAAGGCAACATCATAACCAGCTACTTCGCGAACATCCACAGGAGGGATCGCCTGGTGAGGACCTGTCGCCCTCGCCGACGGCATGTACCATAGCGACATCCAGAAGCTTCGAGGATGTCCAAGCAAAGTCCAGTCCTCCAAGCAGCCATTCCAAGAGCTGAGCTGGCGCTGCAAGGGAACAACCCTCACACCGTTTCGTGCGTCACGGCATTTGTAACGTGGCAATGTGCGAGACGAAGCCGATCTGAGCGGCTTTGACCATCTGGGGATGTGGCCCGAACTCTGCCGCAAAATCCTGCGGCATGTGCACACACACGAAGCAAACGAAGGCGGCCTCAAGGCTCAATCTGTCCATCGATGTCTGCCCGTTGTTGTTCACGGCAGCTGCTCCCACTGTGAACCTGGTCTTGCGTACCACTCGAACAAACTGCATTGCAAACATCTCTGCCGCCTTGGGCAAGCCAAGATCATCTTGCAAATCTCCTCCTCGTCATTCGCAGCCGCAATGTGAAGGGCCGTAGAGCCGATTCCGTTCCTGGCAAGTCTGCTGGCATGGCCTTGTGAAGTTTGGGGCCCTTTCGGCCCTCCAGAGGCTTATGCGCTCCTGGAGTTGACCTGCCCGAAATCGCTCCTTGCCAGTAAAGCACGGCATGCCTGCCCCAAGCGGCCAAAGTGGTTGCACAACGAGATGTTCGACCGATTGTAAGACTCTGCCTGCACATGCCCCTCGGCAGCAATGAAATGCAGGGCACTGCCCACACACTCGTCGCCTCAGATCAGATGATGGACGTTGCAAAGCACACAGGTGCACATACTCGCACAGAATGTCCAAGGTCGAAGCTGGCATTCACTATCTCGGAGGTGGCCGATTCCACGGCTCGCAGCGCAGCCTGCAAGGACGGCATTCTCACAGCGACGGAATCGGACATCTCTTTGTGAGCAACATCAAGACACGCTGTCTCGACAATTATCCGGCATCTTCGTTTGCGCGCCTGGGAATCAGAGCTCTGCACTATTTCCAGGAATTCCTGCAGGCTCCATATCTGCACTAACAGACTCTATTTCCATGCTACAGCCCTCAGTTTGCAGAATGCACTGTCGATACATGCATTCCAACATTTCCTCCTGCAGTCGCTCTAAATCCTCCGGGTCCTGTCCGCTGCACAGCTGAAGAGCTCAAGACAAACGAGACTGACGCCTTTGGTTTCCGCCAGGCCTCGCAGTTTTCTGCCGGTCGCAGCCCTGAGCCCGGAAAGCTGTTGCCGAGGATGCGAGCGAGCTCCTCCTTGCTCGCAAAGCAACGCGTCAGCGTCAGCGTCAGTTTGCTGTCCCGCTGGCAGATCTCAGCCTCCGAAACGGAACGAGCAGCCTCCTGCCACACCGTCTCAAAATGTTGCAAGTTGCATGGCTTTTGACTCAGACTGCCCCAGAGGAAAGATCCGACAAGGTCAGAGCTTGCCTCCAGCCGGTACACCTCTCCAGCTTCACGGTTTGCAAGAAGGGTATCTCTGCACCTTTCGGGTACAGTGGGGCCGTCGCCCTGATGCTAGTCACCAGTCACGTGGCGATGCTCCCTCGAGACACTCAAGAGGCAATCGCAACGGGCCGACAACGCGCTGTAGAAAAAGAGCTCCCACCCCCAAGCTGATGTGCGAGGCCTGCAGCCTTGGCCGAGTCTCTGCCGCAAGCTGCGAAGCATCTGCACGATGCCCGCCAGACAGCCTGGTCAAGAGACCAGCTTTGCCCAGCCGTCAGCCCAGGACACAAAGGGAAGTTGCATTAACTCATCGAAGCCGTGCCACCACATCCACTTAGCATCGACATGAGTGCATGGGCCAACCATGAATGCTCGGTCCGCAGAATTTCATAGTTTCCCTACTGCTGATGCTCCTGGGCTCGTCGATCAACAAGCACTCGTAACGGAAACTTCAACCATTACATAAACCTCTGAGCATATACGACAACATGTGCTGCTACCTACCCATGGCACACTGACAGAAACTATTCAGCGTAGAACCAAAGGCAGGCCCGCACAACATGTCAAGACTTCTTCAAACGCCCCAAACACGGCGAACACGCATCTCAAGAACAATCGACGAAGCAGGTCGCGGCTCGCACCGCGAGGTGACCACGCCGTGGGCCTCTCCACAGCACTCTCCTCTAATTCTGCTCTCACAACATCTCACAACTTGCATTGCAAAAAAGCATGCCGAAAATGAAACCTGCATGCTTGCTCGACATGCTGATGCTCCAACAGCAATGAGGCAGGCACCCATGTTGACACGCCATGGCTTACAAAGGCCATTGCTGTAAGTCTTGACGAAGTCTTGTGCTGGGACAACACTGGTGGCGTTAACTTCTACTTGTTGGGGAGAAAGAAGCTTGCTTGTTCAACACTTCTTGCGTGTAGCATGGCGCATAGCCTAAACGAGAAGTGGCTTCCGCACAAACAAGGCTGATCTCTTCGTGTAACCGGTACTGTAATGCCTAGCTCATGACCCAAGCACGAAAAGCTTTTCTGAATCAGCAAGCTGTGCCCATGTCGTTTCACAAACTATCTTCTGCACGGTGTCCAAGCTGCCAGTGGAATCTGCACGACTGTCCCCATGGCAAGCCACTCTCGACTAGCATTCACATATGTCCGACGTGTTTCACGTCTGCAAGAGGACGAAGCAGCGAGAAAAATGTGCAACGGAAAACGGTCAAAGGACCTTGCACTCAAGAAGCCCTAGAAGGCCGACAACTTTAAACTGTGGGGGAAGCTTCAAAGCCCCTGGCTGCTTTCCACAACCAGCCTCTGACTCTCCAAGTGGCCCAACCGCAAGCACGATGCACTGCACATCACTGAACCAAAAGTGTCAACTCAGATCACGTGAAGTCTCAAGTATGCCCGTTAACGCCAAGCAGCAGACCCTCGTAGAAGTATCGCACGATTTCCTTGATAATACTGTCTATGCTTTGTGTTGTCTACCACGCTGACTGTTTTCTTGCGATACCATCGTGTCCAACATGCAGCTGGCTCTTCAATGCAACCAAGTGGCGCTCTCCAGCAAGCTTCCTTGGACCTGTCATCATGACCGATTGTACCACCAGCCCCGCCCCGTCTGCAGGCGTCTGAACAGAGAACTTGATGAAAGAACAAGGTTTCACGACGAAGATCAAGGACCTTTCAGAACGACGATCAGGATTTCTCTGTTGTTGTTGTGGCTTCCTGATTCGAGCCTGCTGTTTCTACGAGCGAGTATGTCGGTAGTTGTCGTGTCTCCCGTTCTTGTCGTCTCTGAAACGGTCTTTGGTTGGCTAGCTGGGGCTGCTGGTGTGCGACGATGTTTTCCACTCCACGATTTAGCCGAAGGTGCGCAAAAGACACCAAGTCCGCAATCCAGATCGCACAAACAGCAAGCACAAGTGCTGCAGCCGCCTGGGCCATGTTTGCAAAGCCTGAGAACAGAAAGCGCGGAAGATCGTGTCTGCTCCAAGAACGAGCGGGAAAGGTATTGAAAGTCTCACAATGCCTCGCAAAAGCTTTCTGAGGTGGCACTTCTTTTTCTTCTCAGATCCCACAGTCGAAGGCCGGGCCAATGAGCCCTTTGACAGTCAGGTTCGACCAACATAAGGCCGCCCACCTCCTCTGCGGTCATTGTGATGGAACTTTCAGAATGCTGCCACCGCGCAGAGATGTCCACAAACAGGCGATGGTAAACATCACTGGTACGGTGCTGCATGTCGAAGGCTAGGCCTGCTATATATTCGTGCCTGAATATATTTCCCAGCTGCATGTAAAAGACGGAGCCAGCCAAGATCCTTCCAGTCGCAGTTCTGGTGGAACGCTACGCTCCACAAACACTGTTGGAACCAATGGCTGCGGGAAAGACTCGCACATTGAAGTGCAGGCCCGTTGCATCACACTGAGCACGAAGCTCTTGCTTCCCCACCACTTGTCAAACGCATCCCGGTCCGTCCAGGCACTCATGCTGATGTAGTTTACCTTGCGACAAGCTCGAGGTGCAACAGGCCTCCAAACATCCCCAACCATCACTCATCCAAAACAATCCAAAACACATCGTCATCGGGCGCTTGGTCTCGCCGCAACAGTTGGAAGAACTTGAATCCCTCGGCCTGCGGATGAAGCGCAGCAGATCACAGCAGCACAAACCGTGTCAAGCACTCTGCATATTTCACTATTTGAACCTCAAGTCCTACAGAGGCTTTGAGTCGGGCTGTGCCTCCTGCAGTTTGCTTTCCCGCTGGGCCCACCGCTTCTCAAATTCCGGCTCACAGCCGTCCTTCACGGCGAACCGATTCATCACCTTGTAAAAAGGGATGGTTTATAGAACGCATGCAGCAGAACAAAACTTCACACAGAGGATGGCCGAGCTATTCTTCGAGAAGTGTAGTCTCGAGTCCAGCACAGGTCCAAGCCGTCCAACCCCAAGCGAAAGAAGCCAAACCTGAGATCTCGGCGATGAACACCTTGGAGTCAGCCGCATCTGCCACCTTTCGCAGCGCAATAAGCTTGACGGTCATATCAATCGCTTCAAGAACCTTGGGATGCTGGAGCCTTGCTTTCCAACAGCATCCCATCCCAATTCGCAGGCTTCGGTGGCCCTGTCATGGTTGCGACACCATTTACTGCCTCAGCGAACTTTCAGGCCGCATGGCGCGGGCGGGGGGCATATGCAGTCGAGCCTGGCCGACAACGGGGAGCACCCGCACAGAAACCACGACGAAGGCACTAGGACCGCGAACCGAACCAGGAGAACCAAAGCACCCGGCCACAAGCCGCAGCACGAGAGCGGACCAGATGGAGGCAGGGCACAAGGAGTACGAGCAGGACATCCAGGCGGTGAGGGATGCGGACAGAGGGGGGAACCCAATAATCCTGACATGACAGCGACACCGAGGACAAGAAGACACTGTCGCAGTTGATGATCTCTGAAAGAGCATGGCATGCTACTCGAAGTTCTCTTCTCAATGTCACCATGCCACGCTTCCACCGAGTGCGATGCCATCTTTGTGAAGCTTGCTTTGCCTTCTGTGGAATCTGGCTCCTGCGAAACACTTTGTGACTGCAGTGTTCCATGGAAACGACCTGGCCCAGCTCAACGAATGGATGCGAATTAATCCTGGCTTCCACAGCCAAGCCACGTTAGGACGTTCAGCTGAACGCGCCGCATCAAACTGCGTTTTGGTATCCCAAACGCTGAGTGAGACATAGGTGTAATCCTTACAACAGCAAATCATCAGCATCTTAGTATCTGCTGCACCAAGCGGTACAGACCAAACACCACGTGTGCCCAAGATTCATCTTCAAACTGCTCGTCATCGTAGTTGTATACCACCTTGAACCGTGTCGCGCAAAGGCAATGTACACATGAGTAGAATCGAAAAGCTGGCTTCCAACATGCGCACCATGCATGTGAAACTTCGGCGCGAGTTTCGTTCGTTCATACAGGTGCAGCCAAGATCAACCAATGTTGCACTGACCTGCATTGACCATCCGGATCATATGAAGATTTCGTGTTTCGTTTGTGAGAAATGAATGAATGCTCGAACTTTGGGCCCCGCAAGCGCGCAGCTCACCAAAGTCGTCATATGTCAGCATGTGTGAATGGCTGGTTCCCTTTCATCTCGGGGCCTTCGCCCCCGCCCTCAAACAGCACAGGCTCCACTTGATGAGACCATGTGAGACCCAGCCCGAGTGCTGGTTGTTCGCTGGTCTGGATTCAAGTTCAATTGCCTTCGGTCCCTGTGTTGCCCCCATCTTGGACCTTATCTTGGACTTAGTACTGCGACAATCCGCAATTCCCTTGCGCGAGTGGAACTCGAAACTCGACTGCTGGACTGACAGCCAGCTGGCGGAGAGCGCTCCCGTCGACTTAGGTGTGCTTGGCACGCGTCGTAGAAGGCAGAACCAGCGAAATCCATCCAAGCCTCGATTAACAGTAAACATGAGCAGCAGTTGAACAATGCCGCCATTCTCACATGTCTTGTGTCGTTGCACATGTTGCACCGTAGCCAATTCAGCACAGGCAGCCTGCAATTGTAGAGTCAGCACTACCCCAGCGCTGCTCAAATTGGGCTTCGCCACCTTCTCTGATTCGATATCGGTTCATCGCCTCACGGTCGGGATGACTGTTGCATGTGGAAAAACAGGACCTGCCCACACTGAATTTCCACACGCATGCACAAAAACTTAATGGAGCAGGTGGCAATAAATCGCTCTCCTTGCAATAGCAAGAAGCATGGGCAGCTGCACAGGCTGCAAAGCTAAACATCGGACCGCCGCTGCATATCACCACGAAAACCTGCACACTACATACTCGAGAAACGTCAACACTCCTTGAAGAAGTCCATCGGACTGCCTGCAACACTTTCGTGAGCGTGAAGGCTGGGCTGGGCTAGTGAGTCAAACTTGACAACCTCTGCACGTCAGCAGCCGTCGTTGCAGATGCGGCTACTGCCACATGCTGCAGCAAGCCTTTGCCTCAAACAGGAAGGAACCGCTGAACGCCAAAGAAACAGAAGAGTTGCACATGGGGACAACAGCTACAGCGTGCATTCTTCGGATCGACGCAAGCACGTGCTGTACTAGCTGCTTCGGCAGCTGTCACGACTGGTGGTAGTACTGAGCGAAGTGAAGCACAGCTTCGTCAACCCAGCAGTGGCGATGCCACAAACGATGACCTGAGTACAAACGTCAAACTGGAAAGCTGGGTCACGCGTGGGCTTGGAAAACTGACCTGTCAGGCCCTGATGCTGTAAGGCGTGCGCACTTTGCGCCCACCTCCCAGCTTGGAGTCGCAGGCGGCGCTGCGTGCGCAAAGACATGACCAGTAGCACTCAGTTCATGTCAGCTCTGCTCGCTGACGGACTGTGCAGGCTTGAGATCAGACCAGGCACGAGGACGGGTGATTGACAAGCTATGCGAGCAAACAAAGGCATGCTACCTGTTTCGTCAAGGACACACGTGCGCGTGACTTTTCCATGCTGTGGAGATACCCGAAGCATTCGCGAAATGGCTCATGGCTCAAACTCTGTGGCTGAACACTTTGTCAGATAACTGTCAGTCTCCTGCTCCACCAAGCTGAATCCAGAAGACCATGGCCGTTCGACAGCGCGGAGTGCGGTGCAATCTCGGGATGCATTCGGACAGCACCAGTATTTCGTGACCATCAAAGAGGCGTGGCAGGAGCCACCCGGTGATGTTTTGTTGCCGGCCTCTTGTGCATGCTCTTTGCTGGAGGCTGGTCATGTTCACGATGTCTGCTTGCGCATGGCGCGGAAGCATACCATTGACTTGCTTAGCTCGGAATTGGAACCAGCTCCATATTGAACGAGCCCTCCGACTGAAGTTGCTCGTAGAGGGCTCCGAAATCAGTCAAGTCTTCGCTCAACCTGTGCACAAATACAGTGGGCACAGCAATGCAGCACTCAACTTATGAGTGAATGCATTCACCAAACAGGAATTGACATTACATATGTACATTCACGACTCCACACAGAAGCACGCACACCATCTTGAAACAGAACCAATTTCTGGATATTCACACTTGCGTGCTCAGCAATCTCAGCTGCTTTTCCGGTTCCCTCTGACCCGCAGGTATATAGTCATCGCATCTGTGAACAACACATGCCTTCTTCCACATGTCTCCCCTCAAGCTCCGCAAATTCAGCATCATCCTGCCCCATGAAGCCTTCTGGAAGTCTGCTTGTTCTCTAAAGCATGTATGATCATGTATGAATGCTAACTGGGGCTTTATGCCCGAGAGCCCGTGCCTGAATCACGTATCCAGCAGCACGGCTGCACGTTTCTGACGATTCTCGACCCACGGTAGCAAGTGTGACAAGTCCACCACTGGAGCACGACGCCCTGGGACACACGCCGGAACCACATAGCGAGTGCAGACTCCCACTTGTCTTCATCACACCGTCCTACCCGTGCGCTTGTTGGCCAGCATACCTACACACAAGTCCGGAGCAAACCTTGAAAGCGAAGGCCTCAGCAGCCAACAGCTGGGCGCAGAAAGCATGTGCAGTGATGGGCAGTATGGGGCAGCTTATGGCGAGGCTGAACGGGCCCGGAGACTGGACATCTCGGTGGGCCATCGGTCCGATGCACGGCCGCACTTTCGGAAGCTATTTCATTCAAGTGCCAGTGAAGTGAAAGGGCCAGAAGGCCCAGGTCCAGAGCATTGGCCATGGGCTTCTGCTGCCTGCTCTCCCGTTTAATAGTCGACCAATGCTTCTAACATATCCTGTGGCCAGGGCTAGCATTGCAAAGAGCCTATTAACAGAACAGCCTGAAGCATAAAACGGCACAAAACAAAGCTGTCATCCACAAACTCACGGGCATTGCGACAAGCGCAAGTGGTGGAGCTTCGCAGCAGCAGGCTGAGCAGACTGTCCTTCATGGCCCTGCTTCGCTTTGTACGAGAGATGGGGAGAGCGAGAGAAAAAGAGATAGAGAGTTAAGGCAAAAACATCATGTTCAACAGTCTTGGCAAAGGCTGGAGGGACGAGTGGGAAATTGTGGTCCTGTCCGCTGCACTTGCAAAAACACAACAAAACCCGTTTATACAATTAGACCAAAACGACAAAGGACCCACATTCAGTGAACATTCCTGCCAGCAAAGGCAACCTGAACACAGCCCGTGAACATAGGCTAAGCAACGGGCCGGCAAGTCGAGTTTCTGCTAGTCCCAGAATTGTTTGCATGCGGGTATTGACATGTTGCAGTGCGGGGTCGTCCTGCCTAGGAATACGAACCAAATACCAGTGCACCAGCTTCAGCTGCTCATGTCGGTTGCATTCAGCAGCCTCCTTGGCCACAACGCCTGCCACAGCAACAACAATCGTGGATGCACCATGTTCAATTATCCTCTCTGTCTCGGTTTCAGTCAGCAGTAGCCAGGCCTCCACCCCCCAACGAAAGCACCGTCTCTGCTCGTGTCAGGCGCAGCGCATCAAGGCCGAGCTGTACCCAGCTGTCATCACTGCCCGCCGAAAGTCCTGTTTCGAGAATGAATGAGAAGGAACATGCTGGGCATTGCTGCCTGCTTGCACATCGCATGGCACCGAAGAAGGTGAATCATGAACAGTCCAGCTTGCCTGGCGGATCTTCCAGAAGAACCAAATGCAGGCCACCGCAGAATCTGTCGGCACGGTGCTGCCATGAGCTTCGGAAAGCAGCTTCGCGACTTGACCAATAGAACGCCACCGCAGGAATCTTGCTAGTCGCCAAAGCCTAGGTCACGGCAATGAAGCATGGACGCACAAGGTGCTGCAGCTTGCTTCCATCCCATGCGATGAATGATTTGGTTGGCCTGGTCCAAAATTCGAGTGAAGCTGTCCTGTGCTGCTGGGAAAAGCTGATGTGCCATCTACACTCAAACAGACATGCATGCTTTGCGACACGAGTTTAGAATTTAGAGAATGCCACATGAACCACTCCTCCGAGAATTCGTCCCCGTCCCAAACGAGAACCCCATCAGGCCCGACAACTTTCCTCACGATATTGACCAGGCAATCGTCTGAACCTTGCTGCAAACCGCGAGCAGGGAGCCAATCTATACTTCAGATTACTTAACCGTTTGTTCCTTCGCGATTCAAAATGAATGCTGGATCGTTGCAAAAGCGCCCAGCACATGGAAAGCGTCCCACGCCAAATCCCTGCCACAAGCGGTGTGTAAACACCTTCAATAAGACAGCATGATATTCATGCTCGTTAATGCTCATTGGCCCGGCCCTCTCCGACGTCCGCCATGTCAGGAATCTGCAACCGAAAGCAACTGTTTAGCCTAGAGCAAGCCAAGGCTTGGTCAGTGGAGCTGTCTTGCTAGTAGTAGTTGTCTTCCTTTCATGCTACAACACATGCCAGCAACGAAAGCTGCCCAAGACTTCATGCCCGCCGGAACTCCTTGACATGCACCGCCTTTTTCCCGTGAAGGCATGTTGGCAATCCTGATGCATTTGTGACCTGCCGAGCTGCAAGAGGCGGCTTAGAGCTGCCATGGCAAAGCAATATGCATTCAACCGCTCCATGCCTGAATTGGAGCATCACCATGCTTCGACATGCCCGGCCTAACAACCACTGCGTCTACTTGCTGATCTAGAGAGTCTAGGGTAGGTCTGCCGATCAATGGGCAAAATGGCGTGGAAGCGAGAGCTGACAAACCTCTCTTGATCTCTCTTGAGTTGTGAATCCGTGATGGCGTGCTTTACCAAACAGGCTGAACGCGCAAGACTGTTTCTTTGCATGTCTCATGGCGAAGGGCACCTTTTCACTCCACTTGCTGCAATGCTGTCCATTGTGAAACGCTTTGTTCAGACCTGTTGTTTTGGACCACTCGGTCCTTGTTGCTCCAAATCTTCCAGACACTCTGGCCCGAAGCGCAGGACAAGCTCTACCTCGTGACTTTTCGTGTCAGTGTCACTAAACGAAACCTGAAACTTGATCTTCAAGTACGCGAAAAATTCCCAAGTCGTGGTAGCCTGCTTCTTATGGAAGCAGAGCCGCACCAAAATCTTGTTCATCTTCCGCTGCAGAATTATTTCGGGCCTGTCTTTACCAGCATTTTGGTTGACATCTTCATCGAAAACATTCGATGCTTCATCAGGGCACTTGCCAATGATGGTCGAAAATGCCGGCGTCGAAACATGAACGGACTGTCCCGCGAGCAAACCCTGCCAAGGCTTCGTGGCAAAAGTCTCCTTAAGATTCGTGGCTTCTCTGTTAAATGCCATGGGATCGAAATCAATTTCAACATCCGTGTCCATAGGATTTACCATGATGAAAACCAGGCTCGTGTCGCCGTCGCCGTGTCCAGGTCCACAACTCCAGGGAATGATGCGTGGAAGAATGCCGGAAGCCACGCTGTTCTTCTGAAACGGTGGATTTGCACACGGGTTGATTTTCGGTTTCACAACCAATCCTTTACAAATCTTCGCTGCCTCAGATTCGCCTGCAGGCTTGCAAACCAACTTGCACCTGCGTGATCGCTTGGTTAACAGCGGCTTTCGGACAGGAAGCAGTTTCCAAGCATTCTTGTGCTGTAATGGAGCTTCCAACTGCGACTGACCCCTGCGAAGAATATTCTGAGGCTGCGGCTTTGCAGAATCCAATGGAATTCCGTGATAGCCGTAGGAAACTTGAAGTAAGCGCATTCCAAGCGATGCACAGTCGCCAGCGCTTTCACTGTCTATGCTTGCGTCTGCATCGATGCTGCTCTGCAGCTCGGCCAACAGAGTGCAGCCCGGTAGTCTCGCCAGAGGCTCTGTGTGGGCGCGCATGATTTCTTGAACAGACAAGCCGGCCAAGACAGGAACATCAGACGAAGGATGGCCACTGAAGCTGAATCGTCTTGCAGGGCTGTCTTTGGCCCCTGCGTCTGACCCAGGCTCCTGTGACTCTTTGGCAAACACTGCCAAAAATGCGTCTGCTCGCAAATCTTTCTGTTTTTCGTCTTGCTCCACCAGCTTGGCTTCTAAATCGTCGATGCTCCACGGGCCTGACATCTTCTTCCCAAGCTCACCACTTCCAAAGGAAAGGACTGAGCTGCCCATTGCAGACAAGCGCGTGCTCCCTCGCATCGATACAGCTGAACTGAAACGGCGTGCAGCAAACGCCGTCAAAGAAGCTGATGAGAAAGAGGTGCGAGTCAGCGACCGTCGTTTCAGCCGTTGTGCCAACTCCTTCTCACGCTGTTGATCTTGTGCCTTGGTGCGGAATGCCTCAACCATTGCGAGCATTCTCTGTCGTGGCTCGCTCTCTCTTTCCAAGGCGACGATTTGTGTTATCAGCTGCTCTGGCTTCTCGGCCTCTTGACGACCGCGCGAACTCCATCGACAGAAACTACACGCAAAATGATATGTTTGCTCCTTGGAGCTGGGATTGGCGATGCACGGGGTCAACGTACTAGAACACACAGGACACTCCCAGCACTTCGAGCATCTCATACCGCATAACATCGCCTCACTCGAAGGCATGTTCTCCAAGCAATGCGGACAGTAGTATGAGTCCACATCTTCAGCCAAATCCCTGCGCGACACTATTCTCGAACAGTTGTCGCAGAAATAAAGGGATGAAGTGGCAAACAACGCAGGACAAGCAATACTTCCTGGCTCACCGCCGCTTGCCACCTGTACTCGGAAAGGGGGCCGTGTAGAACCTGACGCCCGCAACGGCCCCTGTGGATCGTAATACATCGTGGATGCTCTGCGGGTGTTTTGAGCCCAAACCCAGATGGTCGTCACGCGCTGCGCAGCAAGCTTGAGAACACAAGCCCAGAACCATGTGTGTGTGTGTGTGTCATGCATGTCGAATTTGCTGGAACCCTCTTCTTTGGACTATTGTTGCTGTCGGCTCGTGATCTTGACAGTTTATGTTACTTCCTGATCATGTTTATTCTTCCTCCGCTGCTTCTTGTTCTCTACTTCTTCGTCGTCTAGCTTAGTCTAGCAGTCTAGCTGCTGCTGTGGAGCTGGGCCGTGCTGTTACCGCTGCTCTTGTTGCTGCTCTTGCACTATCGCTCCTGGTTACACTGTCAGATGACTATGGCACTTGCTGGTGTTCACAGCTTTGTTGCCGCTTCTGCTGCTGCGCTCCCGTGACGTAGCTGCTGAGGCTTCTGTGGCGTGGCAGCTGCTATGCTGCCGGCGTTTGCCTTGTGCTGCGGGGAATCCTGTTTTTGTTGTTGCGTTGTCGCTGTTGCTACTGCTCGTGGCACGCCGGTGGTTGAGGCTACCGTAGTTGATGTTGTCGGTGTTGCTGGTTTTGTTGGTATTGTTGGTGGTGTTGTTGTTGCCGGGCCCAACAACAGGTGGGGGCCCGCCCCACGTCAAGGCCAAACATGCTACAGGCATGTGCAAGCCTGCCCACAGCAACTTTGACTAAGAGACCAAACATGACTGAGCCCGTAGTGCCGTGCACCTAGCCTTGTGAAGCCCAGTTTTGCCCAGTTTTCGGTGCTGTCACGTGCTTGTTTTTGGTGCCACTGCAGGGTCCGAAACCGGCCTGTCCAGCTCCACGGACCGGTCTTAAGCCTTGTAGCGCACTTTTACTGTACTGCTTCGCATGGGCCTAGCCTAGCTTTGCCTCGTGCTCCGCCGTGTCAGTTGTCTGCACAACTGTTGCGGCCAAAACCTGCAACTTATCTTAAGCATTTTTTTCCACACACCTTTTTGCTGTCCACGCGGTCCCAGTGCAGGTCGCCCAAAACCAAGGCCAGACTACGTAGGCATGTCAGGGCATGCGGCTGGAGAAAGGAGGCGACGCCGATGGTTCGGCGAGAAGGTCGCGGAGGATTTTTTCACGGACCTTCTGGCAAGCATCCGGGCGCGGTCCCAGTGCAGCAGACTACCGGAACCAACCAAACCCACGACCAAACCCCTAACCATCCCGAGCACACAAGCAAGCTCATCCCATGCGGGAGGTGAGCGGAGGCGTTTCGGACGAGTCAGCGAGGACGTCACTCAGGAGAGGGGCCTTGCCATCCAGGTTGGCGGTGTTGGAGATGGGAAGGGGCAGCAAGCTGGCAGCAAAGGAGCGTGCGGCACTTATGGAGAGAAGCACAGACCAGCGGGTGACAAAGGCGGCAACGCACGCAGCGCGCTGGGTCACGGCGGCACTGCGCGCTCGCGCCCGCGCGAGAAAGCGGATGAAGGTGGCAGCTTCGGCACTCCAGCGACCACCGACTTCAAGACCGAGGAGGCGGCACCGACGGGCGTCGGCGAACTCAGGACAGGTACGCTCTCTGGCCCGGCGTGCTTCGGCCAGCGCTGCTCCAGCGGTGCTGCCTCTCAGGCGCCGGGGCACACGGGCAGAAGTAAGTGGCGAGACCAGTGTCGTGTCAACGGCAAGTTGTCATGAGCCTCCCCACAACGGCAGGCCATTGGCGATCACCTCGACGCGGCGCTCATCATGCCTGTGTGCCTGGAGGTTCAGGTCTCGCATCAGGACGTGTGTGGCGACAGCGGCACCAGCCTCACGGCAGATCCGGGCAGCTGCACGTTCGAGCGGCCCACCCCGTGCCCTGAGAACACCAGACCGAGGGCAGGCAGCGACGTGGTCACCCAAAGCATCAAGCGGACGCCCACATCCACATCGGCATCGCGCAGGAGCAAGTGGCAGGGGGAGCCGCAAGCGACGGAGAAGCAGGACCCGGAAGAGTGCAGAGTCGAGGGCGAGCTCTGGGGCAACAGGGCGAACAGTGAGCAACCTGGCGGCAAATGGGCCGGACTGTGGGTCGGGAGCGCGGGCTCCGCAGGCCGACGGCGCGGCGGTGCTCGGCCAAGGCACGATCATCGAGGACGCGAGAAGCAGAGCGTTGCCAGCCCCGATTGGGGACATCGGGGTCGGAGTGTTGCGAGGCTCACGGCTGAAGAACACGAGGTGACGTGTCCCATCTTTGCTATGACAATGCCGAGGAAGAATGAGTTGTGGAAATCACAAATTTGGGAACGGCTTCAACGCACAATGGGCGTTGTTCTCAATGTTGGCAGACCTGATGTGTCCCTGGCCTCCAACCTGGTGATGAGGGATTCGGGCTATGATGATTGGGAGCAGTACGTCAGGGTTGTCTGGACCAGTGCGTTTTTTTTTTTTCACGCACCTTTTTGTCCGCAGGCAGGTTCGCGTTAGGGGTCCCGGTGCAAGCACGGCCTACTGCTGGGCAGGGCCGGCGCAGCTAGGACTGGTCGAGGCCAGCTATAGGCGACGTAGCGCGCATCGGCAAGGACTTCGTGCAGCTCGGGCTCGGGCCCCTCTCCGAGCTCTGCGGCTGGGGGAAGCTCCAGGAGAGACGCTGCAAGAGCGCGCTGCGCCGCAACGGCCAAAAGGCCGGACCAGCGCGCGATCCAAGCTGTGATATGCTGTGATGGCAGAAGGTCGCAGCAAGCGCGGGACAGCTGCACGGCCTCGGAGCCAAACCTGTCACCCACCAAAAGCGGCACCGTCGGGCCTGACGAAACTCAGGGTATGTGTGGTGTCGCTTGCGGCGTGCAGCATTGGTGACGGCACGGCCAGGTTGCACGTCGGCATGGGGGTGTGCTTCGCCTTGACGCGTCAGGGATCCATGCCACAGCGGCAGGCCGTTGGCAACGACTTCGATGCGCCGCTCGTCTGCGACGGGCACATCAAGGTTCATGTCGGCCAAGCGCACGTGGCGGGCGACCCTTGCACCGGCCTCGCGGCACACACGCGCGACGGCGTGCTCCAGGGGCACGGCGCGCGTGGACAGGACGCCGGAGGTGGCACGCCGCGCGGTGGACACCAAGCTCATCGAGCTGTCCACGGCAGCTGCATCTGCGCGGCGCGAGCTGCAAGGGCATGCGCGGGCGCCGCAGCAGCAGCAGCAGCACTCGGAGTTGGGTGCTAGGGATGCTGGTGTCGTCATGTGTGGGCATGACGCTGAAGGCGCGGCCGGCGAAGGGCCCCGCTTGCGAAAGCAGCGAGAGTTCAGCAAGATGCGTCTCGTACGCGCGCTCATCACACGCGCGGGCGGCAAGCCGCTGCCATCCTTTGAAAGACGGTGGCGCGGTCGCTTCGCCAGGCCGGCAAGGAGGAGGTGGGGGGGGGCCAGCTGTCGCAGTGACCCAGTCGGGGACGTCGAAGCTGTTGTGCTGCGAGTGTGCTCGCGCAAGGACGGCGGCTGCCGTGGATGGCAGTGGCTCGTCGCCGCTGAAGGCCTGAAGGAGGCGGGTTGCGGCGGCGAGGGCGCGGGCGCTCATGACGCACAGTGCGCTGCAGGGCCGTCGTTGCAAGCCGAGCGGAGGCCGAGTCCACCAAAGCGCAGGGCCAGGTGAGCAACGCGAAGCCCGGCCGGAGGCAGGGGCGCATCACCGTGCTCGAGCAGCGCAGCCAAGCACCGGGCGACCGCCATGCGCTGCGGCGTAATCTGCCGTATAAGCTGATGCGAAGCAGATAGTTGGCGCGCGGGGCGGCGCAGGCCTGGAGCAAAAGCCAGGCTGCCTGCAGGTCCTCGAGCAACGGGATGCGGCGCAGCAATCGGTCCTGTTCGTCACGCTTAAGGCCAAGATGGCGGGATGCCGCATTCCAGATCCTGGTTTTGCCCTCGTGCAGACGAATCCGAGCGCGGTCCCAGAGCTTGGCTGCGAGGGCATCGTAAAGTTCCGGTGCAGGGCGACGATGTACACGTAGTCAAGGAACGCGAAGACGCGGTGTGCTGGGCCAGCGCGTAGAAGGCCGGCATGAGTGGGTCCCCCTGTTCGCCGCCTTCACCTTGGTGGACGTCGTGGGCGACCCCATGGTCGTCGTACCACGTGTATGTGCTGGGGCTCGCGTAGAACTGCCGGGAGTAGGGCAGAAGGGGCAAAGCATCCAAGATGGCCCCCCTAGCAACATGGTCGAAGGCGCCGACGGCATCAACTGAAAGGATGGTGGCGCGGGGGTTGGCTTCGGTTGCTGCGCGGATCGAGCAAGCGATTGACAGCTTCGGTGCCCACACGGGTGCTGAGTCCGAATTGGTGTGGCATGCAAGCAGCTTGGAACTGGGGCGCGAAGTGTTGGGCTAAGGCGCCGGCGCAGCACGTCGCCGACGACAAGCGCTCGCACCCGACCATTAGGCTTATGCAGGGCGACCAATCGTCCAACGCGCAGGCCGTCCAGGATGTCAACGGGGACCTGGGCTTGCGCCAGCCGGAGCGCGGCAGCATGCAGCAGTCGAGAATCCTCTTCATCGTCGAGAAGAGGATGCGGACATGCTCGTTCGTGCCCCCTGAAGGCCCAGCCGCGGAACCACTCCAGAAGGGCTTCTTGCACCGGCGATAAAAGGTAACCATCCGGCTCTCGCAGTTGCCGCACGGCCCAACCAACGTGCACACAAGAGCCGTTGGGGAGCCGGCATTGCCGATACGCGCGGTGAGGTCGGGCATGTGGTGTGCATACGCTGGTGCCATCTCGGCAGCGCGGGCGAGCGCGGCAACGAGGAGCTGTGGGGTGACCGGCGCGGAGTCTGCAAGGAGTTGGCGTGCATGTTCGTGCGAGGGTCAGTCCTCCAGGCATCGAGCGCTGGGGATGCTAGGTCCGCTGCGGCAGCATGCAGTAGTGGCACGTAAAGCCAAGAGTTGGTACTATCCCTCACCTCGCCGAGTGGCGGGCCTCGCGATAGCCAGAAGGCGCTGGCAGGCCCGGCAGCGTCACCTGTCGTAAGGGCGGGAAAAACAGGTGCCGAGGTCGGCAGACCAGTGCGCGAGGGTGATGCGGGCTCGGCTGCTTGGGAAGGGTCGGCGGGTCCTGAGCACCCTGCGGTGCAACTGCATGCTCCGTGCCCTGTAACACGATCGTATTCCCAGCGCAGAACTCGGCCACAGCGGGTGCAGGGCTCTCCGG